>JAOVYX010015995.1:0-12378 GCA_035668315.1 Drosera spatulata | reverse complement strand
GTAGAATTTGTAGTTGGAGCAGAGCTGGAAGCTTGATCAGCCAAAGGACCATCTCCAAGGCATTTACTGAACAAAAACTATAGAGAATATGAAAATGGAGAAAAACTAATAACAAGATATTTACTACGAGTAGTATCATGTTAAACTACGGGTAGTATCGGCAAAAGTATGATCCTTGAACAAGATATGTATATCAAATCACATTAAAAAAGTCAGCTGAGAGATCACCAGTAGAATTTGTAGTTGGAGCAGAGCTGGAAGCTTGATCAGCCAAAGGACCATCTCCAAGGCATTTACTGAACAAAAATTATAGAGAATATGAAAATGGAGAAAAACTAATAACAAATCTTCAGTCTACGACCTTAGAAAGAGCTGCTTGATATCGTTTTCAACATGAATAGACTTTAACAACTTAACATAAAGCATCAATTATAAGTTCACAGATTCATCAGTCCTCCTCTGATGCATAGTTTAAAGTCGTTGGTATGTAAAGTTGAAAATCATATGACTATCTTCATCATGAAGCATTGCGTAGCGATGGAAATGGAGATAACAACCTTGAGGGCAAGCTTTCTTCGACAGAAAGGTATCTCTTCCAATATGGCAAGGTTGATTTGTTAATTGCCTTCTTCGTACCACCTTTAAAGGCTCTCACAACAAACTCTTCGCTTCTTTCTCTGCAGACAAGAAACTCAAGTTTCAAAAATCAACAAAAACCGGTAGAGATTTTTCATTTCTTTCTTTCTTTCTTGATAAAATAAAATCGGTAGAGATTTTATCTACTATTATTGTGCAACTAACCAAAAAGAGGATAATTCTATCTGCGGCTCTGCGCTGTACTGAATATATAAGTAGTGAATAACTAGCTGTAACCAGCATTAGTCAGCTTACTGTTGTTCATAGTTGGACAACCACTTCAAATAAGCAGCACCTATATATACATTTACAAAAGGCTTGAAGAGAAGTCCTGGGTTGCCCTCCACTTCATACTTTTGGTACTGTAGTTCTCTGCGACAGAATCATTTTAAAGAGAGTGAGGAAAAAAATGTTCAGAGATGATAACGACAGACCAAAAACATAAGGAATTTATTAAAAAATAAAACACAAACACAACAGACCTGAACAACCAGTCAGAAGTTTTGGGTAAAATTTGCAGAAGTCCTAATGTTGTCTCCTTTGTTTTCTTGATATATCGTGTGGCCAACAGTTGCCTATCACTTTCAAGTTCAGCAATAGCACATATCATGTCCTGCAAAATAAACAGATGACTTCTCAACAAAAAGGTCCAATAGTTCGGTCATAGTTTAAAATGTATAGATATAGAATTACTGCTCCAAACTAAATAAATAAATAATGATTGGAGTAACTAGACTTCAGTTACGACAAATAACTTCAAGGCTAGTATTCAGTCAAGCCTCTGACTGCCACCTTGCCAATGAAGGATATGACTGCGCTAATCCCCAGTTGTAACAAAAAAAAAAAAACTCCAGAACCAATAGTTAGTGTAGTTAGACATTTCAGCTTCTACAACCAAAGTATTCAGCCATATCGCAAATTCTGCCAAAGTATCCCAACATCCATGAAAGCAAGATGAAGAAAAAGGATCAGAGTGACGAATCAGTTGCAAATCTACATGGACTCGAAAGTAATGTAAATCAGAGTGGCAAGAACAACTGAGACACATGATTCATTTGGGAGACACGTGATTCATTTGGTAACATAAGGAAGCCTTTAAAGTAATTTTTTGCTATTGTCTAATCAGGTTTAACATTTCGATGTGGATTAGAATCTATCCCGATCTATGTTACCAATAATTAGTTCATCCCATGGCAGGAAAAATGGTTAAATTTTAACAACTATCGAATTCGACTCCATTTGGGTCCCTACTTCTACTTCTCAACGACGTAGATGATGTAATGAGGATACAGGCAACTGTGCGCATTCTGGCCTCATCTTATACCAAGCGAATAAATGAATGAATGCAAAATACAAATCAATAATGCGAAATCGAAGGAGGAGAAAATCACAATAGAAATGACATTGATCGAGAACGAGGAGAAAGACAATACCGAGATTCTTAGAACAGTGATGCCATCTCCGGAGAAGAAGAAGAGACGAGGTCGCGAGATTTCGAGGAGATCGATGAGGAGGGAAATGGCAAGAGGAGCTCATCTTCGAGGGAAGAAGAGGATGAAGAGATCTGACGACGGAGAACTCTTTACTATAAAAAGGGAGCAATGAGAACGAAAATGGAGGAAGCTCGCTCCGATGCCCCGCCCATGCGATCGATGCTCGTTCTTGCTCCTTTTTGGCTTCTGCAATAAACTCAACACCCCCTCCTGTTGATGTTAGTTTCCATCGATAGAATTGAATGTTAATTTTATCAAAAATTATCGTAGGATATTTGACGTTATTTTTTCATAATGTGACGCATAGTTTGAAAGCGAATAAGTAAACACACATCGACAATAAATATTAAATTATAAATGATCACACATTATGAGTGTTAGTTAAATATAAACATCCAAAAAATCTGAGATAATTGATTCTTTCAGATAATAACAAAAACAATATATTATTCAACGTTGTAATTTGTACGATGAAATTATAAAATTCGTTTGTAAAAAATCATGACAAAAATATAATAAGGATCCGAAAATTTTCGTAAAATTTAGTTCACGATAATTAACGTGAATAGTAAATAATCATACGTTATAATTCATTTTACGGGTTAAAAAACTTGTTTGACAATATAATAAGGAAAAAATATAAAATATGAATGAAATGCAACCCTGATACGCAAATACAGGAAAAATATAATCTTAATATGAAAATAACGTATTTATATGAAAATGACCTAAACCTAATTTTATCACTAATTTTTTTATGTTAATTTCTACTTTACCTGAATTAAATTATTTATTCACTAAATTTTCACTAAATACCAACTAAAACTATTGATTTGCTTTTCTATAAATACTGAAAAATTTCTTACAAACATAAAAATACTTCTTGTCATGCAAGTAAGAGATAAGCAAAATAAGAGAAGAAGGAGAGTTTGAGGAGAAGTTAGGGTTACAAGGTGACGAGGATCCTTCATCATTAATAAGAGAAGGTGATCATTTTATTTAAAAATTTTTGTGAAAAATCATAGGTTTTATGATAAATTTCGATTTTAATATAAAATGAATCCTCACATGCATGTCTAGTTTCTGATAAAATTAATAGATTGTGATTTAAAATTATGAATCTCAAGATATAAATCAAAACGTGCGGACGTATTAATATGTATAAAGTGGTTATAGGGATCACTTTGTGACTTGATCTGAAATTACGCGGAAAGAGTTTGAAAACAAGTCTTATATCAATGAAAAACCCTTTTCAAGAACAGTTTAAAAATCTAGATTTAGAGTTTTGTGTAAGGATTTATGAACTGATTAGTGAAGTAATGTCAAATTATCTGATCTAGCATAAAATATAAACTTAAACGAATAAACTATTATTATTGATAAGGTTTCATGATTAAAAATCTGATTCTATGAAAAGATTATAAAGTGTAGTTTATGTAGAATTTTACGAAATAATTTTTAGATCTGAATAAGAGAAGTCATAGATTTAAACATGTGTCGAAGGGTCATATTGGACAGAATCTGGAATGAACCGTTTTGACCCCGAAACAACTCCAAATGTTCATAAACACTTCTAATGATGATAAATACATAAAATCATCATCATGGACTATCAAAATAAGTATCAAAGATTTTTCTCAAAACTTGACACCACCACATAATACTGTTATGGCGATTTTTCAAGAAATACGAACAAATATGTTTAACTCCATAACGTGAACAATCATTCATAAGAGTGTGTCTTAATACGCGTATTCTATTATATTATAGAACTTGAAAACGCTGCTCATTGATACTTAAGGACGAGGCTAGGCATATGCATGTGAAGAACTGCGATAAAAGATAACGTTTAGATTTATTGTGTGTGACGATACATATTATTATACCGTGAGTATAATAATATGTATTGGAATCTTTGGGCGTAGTCATTAAATGTGACTGACGTAAAATACTGATTGCAATTGCTGTGTGTTGTGGGCTAAATATTAAGTGCTGTGGAGTATTGTTGCAGGGTGTGTGTTATGCTTTGTTTGGTGGTATAATGAGGGTGAATGTGTGAAAGGAGTATAGATCCATAAATTAATGAATAACTCCGTGGTATAAAACACAAAGAACGTTGTGTCTGTCGTTTGTGTCATACAATGACTTGGTAATGATATTTTTTCATCGACATTGTGAGGTTGTTTTGATATAAGTGTATCTCACTGCAGGAAACCTTGGGTTCCGATTTGGCTGATCCCCTTTCGTGGATGTCCGTTTTGCTAAAGTTGAAGAGAGTTTATTTTTGAAACTGAATAAATCTTACCAAAGACACAATCATAACATTAATGGTATCTATTGTATGTCATCTCTGTGTGATTGATATGATGGTAAGCGTAACAGAATTTTAAGTGAACTGCTGAATGCAGCAGTGCGTGAGACTTGAATTGGGGATCTCTCGTGTCACAGTGTCTTCATCTCAGTTTGTTTGATATGGAGGTATTGACTGTCACACCATCAAGGATATGACGGTAGTAAATGACGTTGATAATGTCTGGAGTGTCGATGAACGTTTGGTTTCGAGTGTTGTTACGTGGTGTTTAGTATGCTTATGTGACTATGGTGAATCATTAGTAATTGTGAAAGCCAAATTGACATGATAATTTCAAAGTGTTAGAACAAAGGATCCAGGTGATCATTTTTCTTTTCTTTTCTTACTTTCTTCTCTAGTGTAACCCCTAATAAGGGAGGCGACACGTTATTGAGTTCTTATACCTCACGTTTATTATTTTTCTGTGTCTTTTTTTTTTTCTGTTACAGGAGCAATATTTGAAGGAGAAGTGTGACCTAAGATTTAATGTTAGATGTAGTTTATGTATGAAAGATATTGTGATCTTAAAAATAGATATAATTACGTTGCAAATGTGATATTTTGAGTTAAGATTGAGTATAATAAAAGTTTTTAGATCAATGATATATAAGCAAACTTAACTTAATTTTCATGACTAAGTCGGAAAAAATAATTTTTGTCTATATGAGACGGATAAGACAAAGATATGATAAAAGAGGATAGAAATGGGCCAGGAAGACCCTAGGCTATCAATCCAATATACTGTACAAGTGTACATAAAATGCATAAGGTACCCAGCATCACCCAATGTACACAACCTTTCCTTTTAATTTTTCAAATATGGTAAAGTTTGGACTTCCTTTCTTTACAAAACCCTCTAGTATTTGGACAATCACAGTCACAGTAGGCCAAATATTATGGCAGAAAGGTCAGCTTATAAACTACATATATACAAAAGGAGAAACCTCATTTACAAAGGCACAACATGTTGGAGTTCCAGTTGGAAAAGTCTGACCAGGCCACCCCTCGTTCCTATGTTTCTGAACTTGCAATCAACCTCTTCATTGGCGAACTCCCTGGAATCAATTCGATCCCTGTACTGGTTAGTTGTTCATGTTGCGAGCATCTAGTCGAATGGATCAATACGTGGATCGTGCTCACTTGCCATAGCCATGCCCGTGCAAAGACACGTGGGGCACATCACCTATAGTAAACAGCAAAAGCCCAGGTCAAACGTAGCAGAACAGAAGGACAAAATAAGTTTTACGGGCAAATTGATCAGTCTCAAATTACCCCGGTAGAAAAAAAGTCGGAGAATCAGAATAAAAGAATCTACGGTATGCTTTACGCAGTGAATATGCTAGTAGTTGATATCTTCAATAACTAACCTTTCCAGCCCCTGAACAGTTTGGGCATCTTTCTGTTGTTGTCCGGGAGAGAGGCTCCTCTCCACCATTCATGGTTGACACAGGCTTGATCAGAACTAGGCTTCCTGTGCTAGAACACCGAGCACAACCCAGGTATCCTGCGACGAACAGCAAAAGCTCAATTCAGAGTAATGTCATGCATGGATAGCCAATAGTATGCCAGATATTCAACATATCAGGCATGTATTTAGCACAAGGGTGGTTTCCTGTGGTTGATCCAGATGCCATAGGTGAGCCCGAAACAGCTTCCTAAGCCATGCTATGTAGCTTGTTGAATGAAAGAGTCTTGATAATTCTCTTTTCAAATAACTCCGTGTCTGATTTACTTCATACATCTTTCTGGCTGCCATATTTCTCAGTCAGCTTGATATCAAGTATCATTCGCCAGAAATCTAGTCAACATGGAAAGGAACTAAAAATTAAGACAGGACTTTCTTGCTAGACGTGGTCAGGATGCTGGAAGATTTAAGCAAGGGAGCAACCTGAATACCCTTATCTAACTTAATGTGAATGTCAAAATTGAAAGGTCTTTATGAACAGCTTTTGTTGCCAAGGAGATCCTACAGCGCATCGCAGAGATGGTTATCAGAGTGGTAAGAACGATAAGGGGTTGTTTTGTATCACTGTTCAAAACTATAAAAACCAAATTCAGTTACAAAAACAGAAAACTAGTAGCTTGAACAAAAAACACTTCATGAAATAATGTATTATATTTTTGTAAAATGAGTCTTGGTTTTTGTATTCTGTTTCAGTTTCATCCATTTAAGTAACGAAAAACAATACCAAACAATTCTATTTCATCCGTCAGTGAAACGAAAATAGAAAATAAAAAACAACAAAACCAAACAGTCCCAAATAATAAGCTTTTTGCTTCAAACTTTTGAGTGTCCAACTCGATGTATTTACTCCATAGTTCATCATCAATTTTATTTTGGCTTTTCTTGGAAACATCCTCTTTTGAAGAGTATTTTCAGAGTAAACTCATGGAAACTCATGCAGGTCTTGCGAGAGAGCACAAATGATGGAATGAGGGTTCAAGGCATACCAGTCCCAAGGCAGTATTTACACCTCTTCTGTTCCTGCTGTTTTACATTATTTACTTCAACTACCATCAATGCTGAGATCACTCCAACAGCTCCACCAGAGAACGAAGCCACTATTGGATCAACCTGACTGCAGTTCCCAACCAAAAAGGTTATGTTCTCTTCCATAGAATGACATAAATGTTTCCAGTCTGGCAGTCCATACACGAGAATAAGAAAAAAGGAAGCCTGCTGAGAGGTGTTTAGATTGACATTTAGAATTTCTATGATGTATTAGGACAAGCATAATGGGAGTATATGAGCACATACTGTTTCAGTCACCACAAGTTGTGTTTTCGCTCAAGATCTAAATTCCAAACATTGTTTTTCCACCTTTTAGCAAGCTGTACTGCAAGACTTCCAATGTTGGCCAAGAAACAATAAAAGAAATCAAGGTCAAATAAAACAAAAAATAACAAGCATGTAACATATTCATAGGTGACATGTTTTCTATTAGAAAAAATGAAAAAGTAAGCAAGACGGTCTCGATGTAGTGGAAAAAGCAAACGAGAACAATTTACCTGAGCTGCATAGGAAGATGCATGCTCTGAATAAAATCCTTGTACGATGTGCCCCCAATTCCCAGTTTAAGCTCCAGCTGAGATGAGAATTAAGCAAAGAAAATAGCATAAAACTTTTAAGCAGATCAATGTTTGATTCGTCAAAACAAGAAGATTACTTCATGTGATCAACTATTAATACAGGGATGGATGCAATAACGTTCAACCATAATAATCCATAAGATGTAGTGAGTTGAAAGAATAGGTTTTTGGTCACCCGAGCTTTTTAGTCGATGTAGTGATTAATATGAAAGCTATGAACATCTTACTGTGTTTAATTAGCTAATCATATTGGGGAATGGAAACTCACAGTTGGTGCTAAGAGGCCACCGAAAAGCATAATTCCAGCAATAAGCGAGAAGCAGGTAGCATAATACTGTCGAAGATTTGTAGCATTCTGCAAAAGATTGGAATAATAGCATGTCATATTTCTGTTGATGGGCAGAAAGGAGAAATAACTTTTGTTAATATATCAGATTTAGACATATGAATATCACCCATTTTCACAAGCTCTATTTAAATATAAAAGAATACTGAGTGGTTCAGATGCACTGGAATGTAGCAAGCATCATAATCATGTTCACCAATGTCAGAATGCAATTGAAGACCACCTTGACATTCATTGAGAACAATATTCTGATTTGTTCACCATAAGTAATATAAGAGAAGGTTTTTTCCTTTTACTTTTTCCAATCACTGATAAAAATACAGGATCATTAATTGGAATAAAATCAGCACCGTCCATACAAGCACCATATTCAAAGCAAACAACACAGCTATTGGCCACCTTCAGAACCCAGCACACAGAAAACATCCCACTATACCAGAAAAAGACCAACAGTTTTTGAAGTGCCACTTACCAAAGGAGGCAAGAAGGGGATAAATGATGGAAAATTTGGAAGTTCATTCTCCTCTTCTTCGTCTAAGATTCCGAGCTCTGAGCTTTTGATTCTTTGTTGTATCCTTAGACGACGAACCTGTGGCAATCTCAATTCAGGCTTTCAATGTCCATGCAAGAAGCTTAAGAAACCAGCCTTGTGGTACTAATGAAATATTAAGCAGTTGGGATACAATTTACTAACAGCATACTGACGGTTGCTGGTACATATTATTAGCAGACATGATACCAAGTTTATGGTACACAAAATATCAATCAACCTCAAATCTCACCTCTTCCATATGCAAGAAGATTTTATTTCGGCGGCTGTGAATATTATCTTGTATTTCCTGCAACTCCATCTTTGCAAAATCCTGCACTGTCTCTGGCCCCTCTATGATGCAAAAACTGAATATGGGAGATAACCATTCAGTCAGATCATGAATCCACATCAGTATGCAACGAAAATATTTGAATCTTCAAGGTATGCATAAAACATCGAACTATCTGAGTCTACAGCATCGCAGTGATCATATCGCTTGTCTAGTCGTCCATTTGGTCAAGTGAACATATTAACATAGGACCAAGCCAACATAAAAACAGCAATTACAAAAAGAGAATATTGGACCTTAATATACCGAAGGTCTCCATCGCTAATTTGAATGAGGTAAGTAAAATTTTGGAGACAGGCAGTGTTGGATGTGATCTTATAATCCTACCGATCATGCTCATTGAGTTCCATGAAACCTCTCTGAGTTCATTCACCCTTTATTGAACACTGTATGGGGATATATATGAAACTAATGCTGTGTTTGGTTAGTGGTAATGGGGTCAGAAAAAAAAAAATATGTTTGTTTGACTTTTTCTGTCTGAATGGCCCATTAAGCTTGGGAAGCATTCATCCAATATCACATTTTTTTTTCATTCCTTATCCCCACCCCATTAATTGGGCTTTCTGGTCCGGAAAGGAATCATAAAAAATCATTCGTCTCATCGCCTACCTTTCTCACTTTCTCATTTTCTCTCTCCTCAGTCATAGTCTCATGCATTTTCTATCCACACATCGTTGTTCTGCTCGATAAATATCTCTTCTTTCTCTCTTTTGTTACTTTATCAACTTAAATAATGATAAATTTTTTTTGATAAAATTTCATCTCGAATATGACAAAATCTGGTAGTATTTATACAGATCTAACGATGTCGGTATCTACACTAATCCAATGTCTAGATTTGGTGGTTTGTTGTCAGTTCTTGTGATATCTAATTAGATCTTGACCCTTTTTTAACCAAGATCATATGTTTTTGAAAAAATAAAAATGGGATTTATGAGTTTATTTAAAATAAAACTCCAATAAAATAATGTACACGGTATAATAATTGATGTAATTATTAAAGTCTTGATTTTCATTCCATTCCTTCCTTCATTCATCTCAAACAATCTCTCTCAATCGGTCATTCCATTCCTAGGTTCATTCCCACATAGTAGACAATTCCATTCCTTCACAAAACCATTCCTACCAACCAAACACAGGATAAAGCTCAAACATGTGGCAAGATACCCTAGCATTCATTTCTCCCTTCCCTATCAATGAATCCACCACATAATTCAATAATAGTTGAATCAATCTATTTTCCATTCGCTCTCGAGCAATAAAAGGATACTGAAACTGAACAATCAAATCAATCCATGTTCAGCAAGGGGAGAGGTTTACGCAGTAGTGCTGTTTACATCGGATGAGGGCTCCGCATCAGTTCTAGAACCAAATTTCGAAGAATCGGAATCGGAGGCGGAGAAGGATGAAGACGAGGAGGCACTCGACGCAATCAATCGCCACCTAAGATCAAGCCTCACAATTCGCCGGCGACAGCAGCGACTCGCCAGTCTCCGATTGAGATCGTCGCGTTGGTGAAGAGGTTTCTCCGGCAATGATATCGCCGGAAATCGGATTGCGCAGAGCATCACCGACCACCGCAACGGCGGCGAGAGATGCGGAAGAATGTGGAGAATGCGTGGTGACTGTGCTGACTCTATTGTTGTGTTCTGATTTTCTCGGGTTATATAGTTGGGAAAGACTATGCTAGGTCGTGGTTCACTTGTTTTTATGGCGAATAAACTCGAGGCCGTCCAGGTTGCAGAGGTCCATGGTTTTTTTATTGATGTTGGGTTCACTTCACCTATTGGTATTTGATGAGAGTGGATCCTGTGGTTGAATTGTCAACTGTACGAGATCACAATATTTGAATAGTTGGATTTTGAATTCAATGATTCATATTTATTTGATTATTATTTTTTTATGAGTATTATTTTTTTATAGAATTATTTTTATTAAATTTTTTTAGGGTTGATTTTCTTAATAGGTTTTTAATTTTTTGTTACATATTTTTAGAATGCAAAAAAAAAATAAAAAAAATGCAACGGCACAACATCAACGGTAAAGAATCCCGCTCCTATTGATGAAGGTTTGCTCCTATAGTTGAGACATAACGTTCTCTTTAACATGTGCAGTGCAATTTGGGAAGAACGATATGGGATGTGTTAGAATAGTGCATATCTTTGCACTATTTCGTTATCAAAAAAATTGATTAAAGTTTTTATGTACTAACTCATATTTAAAATTTCATTGATATGTCCTAATAATTTTCTGAAATAAATTCAACTTTGCACTATTTCGAATCAAATTTCATTGCAAAAATAATAAAAAATTGAAATGTCGTAATTCATTTTAGAGAAAAGTAAGAACACAACTTCTAATGACATCCAGGTAACACCCTATGCGAATCCCACTCGGTCACGTCTAGAATGGTAAATGAGCCGAACCTGTTTAGCTCAATTCAATAAAAGCTTGATTCGAGTATAATTTTAAAAACTTATGAGTCAAATTTGAGCTTAATTGTAGACTTGTGAAATTAAATGAGCCAAATTTAAGCAATTTATGACTCGATTTGATAGACTCACGAGCTGATTTATTTATAAGCTCATTAAATCAGCTAGACTATAGTTTGTTTAAGTAATAAATATACACATAATATTCAAATACCATGTAAAACTATCATATCTTATATTTTTTTTTAAAAAAAAAATATCATATATCTTTACATATATTAATAGAACTATCTTTACTGTTCAAATAAAATAATTTTTTCAATTCAAGATCAATTGACATATTAGTTTTTATTTTCAATGTCAATTTAATCGATTTAAATTTCTAAGTAATGATTTTAATAATAATTTTTAAACTTAAATTCTAAATATATTGTGAATTATTTATAAAAAATTTGACTCGTTCGAATTCGAATAGATTCGAATGAATATATAAATCGAATCAAATCAAAATAAATCGAACTCGAACCAAACTATTTATAAAATTAACTTGATAAATTCAATTCAATTAGACTCAAATTCAAATTTAAATCTATTCAAATCTTAAATGATGCGACTCAAGTTATATTGACTCGGGTTGGCCGGCCCATCTACAGCCTCTGATTAAACCGAGGATTAAACCCTCCAACTCCAAAACCCCTCTGAAACCGCTCCAAAACCTCCCCCCTCTATCCACACCACCGGAAGTGACCACCCCACTGCCCTCACCCTCCCTCCTCATTCCCATGGCTATACTCCTCGCCAACCCACACCCCCTCATTCTCCCTCTCCACCACCACCACCACAGAACCCGACCCTTATCTCGATCCCGAACCCGGCACCGACGAAGACCGCTCATCTGCCTCGCATCCTCCCCATCTTCCACCCCGAACGGGGGCGGCGGGTTCTCATGGGAGAGATTCTTCGTCTCCGTCAGCCGCACATAGGAGCGGCTGGCGAGAAGACGAGGGGAAGAAGTCAGAAAGGAGACCGGGATCGATATCGAGGAGGTGGGGAGGAAGGTGCAGGGAGAGTTGGGGGAGGGGGTTGAGTGGGTGAGGGGGGAGGTGGTGCCGGAGTTCGTGAAATGGACTAAGTGGGAGTATTGGAAGGA
>JAOVYX010015994.1:0-26008 GCA_035668315.1 Drosera spatulata | reverse complement strand
TTAAATATTAATACTATGTAAAAATTTATAAATGAAAATCAAAATATAAATTGAAGAGATTAATTTAATATTACGATGAAGTTGAACCCAAAACCACATTGGAAGTAGCAATTAAGGGGAAAAACGTGTTTAGGGTTAGGTTTTAGGGTTTCTAGGGTTCTTTTAGCGACGGATCCATCACTATATATATGCCATTCCAAACACTTAGCAAAAAATATAGGGCTCATTTAATATATTAGCGACGGATTCCGTTGTGGAATTAATTTTTTAGGGTTTCTAGCTACGGATTCCGTCTCTAATATTTTGGTTACGTTTATTAAAATGATTTTTGCGATAGATTTCGTCACAATTAAGATTAGCGACGGTATCCATCGCTAATGTCTTATTTTTCTCCACAAAATCAGTTTTGTTCATCAGATCTGCAGAAACACAAACAATCTCTGGACAAATTACAGCCGCTCCCATCAGATCTGCTGCGCGCCCAGCCATCCCCGGCGTCCAAGACCATCGGTGTCCAAGATCTGTTGCTTCGGACGATGAGGCACGAGAAGTAATTGAGAAAAATAGAGAAGCAAGCAAACGATCAGAGGACGAGGCACGATCTGATAAGCACGATCTGAGAAGAAGCAATCACGAGGAGCGAATCGTCGAAAACCCTGAGCTCCGTCTCCAGTGAGCAGTTACTCATGGTTGTTCCTTGTGGTTTTGGTTTTGAGTTAATATGGTCGAGATCTGGTTGTGTTTGGTGTTGATTATGGTATGGATTTGTGAGATTAAATATCCTCGCCATGTGCTGAAGCCTTAAATTGATCATGTGCTCAAAGTCCTCAATGCATTGTGATTGCTCAACATACTTTTTTTGCAGTGGTTGTGTGAACCACTATCTCAAACATGTCATCATCAACAGCTTTGAAGATTTGATTTCTAGTCCTTTTATCTACCAGCACCAAATCCCAGTCCTCCTTTGTCTAGAGCGATTTGGGTTTGTTCATTTTTTTTGAATCATCAAGCGGATCTGGCATCTTAGGCATGTATGGCCCATCTGTGGTTATATCATGCATCCTTTCATCTTTTGAATCCAGATGTGCAAGTATTCTCAGCTTCCAGTGGTTGAACTTGTCAAATGAACATAGTGGTGGCTCTCCACTGTAAGGACACTTGAGTAGCTTTGGAGGAGCCATATTTACTTCACAAAATAAACTGTTAGTAACTTCTTTCCAGAGTTATCAAAAGAAATGACCTTTTCTTTCCAAAAACTGTTAGGTCTGATAAGTCAGGCTCTGATACTAATTGTTAGTTCCACAGGTACGATGTAGAGGGGGGGGGGGGTGAATAGGTTGTATTAAAATTTTCAGTCTAATGCAACGAAGTATTCAATCAGAATATACTGATAATCTTTGCAGACTTCAGAAGATATCTGTTGCAGAGACTTGTGCTATGAAAGCCTGTCTCTTTTAGCTCTTTAGCTAATTCCTAGCAGTTCTAATATGTAGAATAAAGAAATATAAGACAAGAACATAGGATTTATACTGGTTTAGACACTCGTTATCAACTAATAAACGAGAGCTTAGTCCAATCTTCCCTTGGTGACCAGTATGTCAATCCAAGAGGTGAATTCACTATCTTCTTCTTTTTGGCTTACAAGATAACCCCTTTACAAGTTAGCAAACTTGCCAAAGGCAAAGAACCTAGACCCTTACACAGATTCTTCCTTAGACTCTACTGCAGTTTTGTTCTTCAGTGTAGACTAGTGAACTCTCTTCTTCTTGTTCTCTTCATTTCAGCTCACTTAAACAGCTTTGAATTCAGATTTCTCATATGCTCTTGTACGTTCAATCATTTATCAACAGCTCTGTTCTCTGAGCTCCTTTGATGCCCTTTTATAGGCAAAGGGAATGAACCTACGATTGTACTTGATATGATGTTGACAGCCTGTCTGTTATCAACACATGTGACCCCTTCACCGATGTTGATAGATCAACTTCATTCTGATCCTCGTACAGTGTCTCCATACCTCAAATCTTCGAGTTGACCAATCCTTTGATTCTTGTGCAACTTAAGCAACCATCTCTACTGCACTCAGTCTGCTGCAATTTAGTCTGCACTTAGTATAGTTGAGAACTCGTCTGCACCCGATCACTGTTGTAACTTCGTCTGCACTAAGCACTGCTGCAACCTTTTCTGCATTGCTGTGTTGGCCCTTATCAACAAGATTGATCCTAGATCCTGAAGTATTTGCAGGCCTTCTGCTGTCCATGCATGTCTTAGCTGCCTTGCTGAAATCTTATGTAGTGGTTTGCATCTGGTGGCTCACCATGCTCTTCATCTGTGACTGTCTGCTCTTTCGCATCAGACCTAGATTGCAGATTACTAACCTGATTTCCTACCTAAGCATACTAACGACATCATGGTTAATACCTCTAAGTTTTGTTCATCAATTTCTATACAAATGGAGGGATTGCACATTCCTATCAAGTAATAAGAAGAAAATTGTTAAGTCTGAAATCCTCAATTCACCCCCATCTTGAGTCTTTATGCAACTGGGACTTATTAATTGGTATGAGAACCTGTCCACCTTATACACTAACCACATGAGAAGGAGATTAGCTACGTCTTCGTAGGAACTTAGAGAAGGCCTTTCATCTCAAAGACCACCCCTCTTCAATGGAAGCTATTACTCATACTGAAAGGAGTGTTTAGAGACGTGCATACAAGTAGAAGACTTCCAACTTTGGCAAATTATCAAGTCCGGCCTACTCAAGAGCGAGTACAAAAATGACAAAAGAGAAACTATTGATAAACCTGAAGATAAGTGGGACGAGCATGATTTTTGAAAAATGGAGAAGAATGCCAAGGCAAAGAAGTTACTTATATGGGGACTATCTTCAAAGGAATATAACAGAGTTTCAGACTATAAATTTGCCAAGGAGATGTGCGACAAACTGCAAGTCATAGATGGCTTGAGGATTCTGTTGTAGCTTTGTGTTCTTGAGGTAGACTAGTAAGCTCCTTTCTTCAAATCTTCAATCCAACTCTTGAGAACGATTCCACAATCTTGAGAGTATTTTCAGCTTGCAGATGAATCTCACAATCGTGGCCAACCTTCACAAAGTTGAGAGAATTCCCTTTTTATAGGGCTAAGAGGATTAGAACCAGTGATTGTACTTTACTGAAGTTGAAAGCTGTCTATTTGTCTCATGTACTAAATAGTTCCAACCTCAAATCTTTGATGTGACCGTTTCTCAGATCCCTTTCCATTCACCAACTAGCTGTGCTGTGTTGCCCAATCTACTACGCTTCTATCACAGTTGCAAGCCAGCTTTACAGCACCCAATCTGCTGCATTGTGGCATGGCCTTGATCTTGAGACTTCAATCCTAGATCCTGATAGATTTGTGATCTTCACTTGGCCACATTCCTCCCAATTACTTATCTAGAACTCTCTGATGTAGACTGTATCTCGGTGATCCATAGCCTTGTTTGGTCATTTGACAATGATTGTCTGAACCAAATTCCTCTTCTAGAAAGATGTCTAGAATAACCACACTTTTCGTACTGTGTCAGTTGGTATCAGACGAGGATACGCCTGGTTTAATGGTCACTAATGTGAATGGAGGCTATCAACCGGGATCAATATGCTCGGGGATTTGCCTCAAGTAAGCTAGTTGATAGGGATCTATTTGGTTGATTTGAAAAACCTGTCCAGTCGCGTTGATATTCTGACTACGAGGCTGTTTATGTAAATAAAGATCAATCTCGTCATTTTTGTAACTTCGAGGTTGATTCGGATGAAGATTATGTTGATGGTATGGATTTTGGTTCTTATATATCGAATGCCAAGACATATGAAGTGTGAGGATTATGTGTTCGAAGTAGATTTTTCGAATTTCAGCGGAAATCTTGATGTCGAGAATTTCTTTGAATGGTTGTCAAAGGTCGAAGAATGGATTAATGCGAAGAATTTCTTTGTGGTTTATTTCGTCTGCTCAGGGAATATGTGAGTATCAATCCTGCTTAAGATGAGATCAGTTATCAAATTGGTTTAAAAAGGTTGATAGATAGCCAACGGAAGATCAAACAAGTATCCGAAATAGACAATCTTCAAATGATATCTGATGGGAAACGTATCTCCTGAGAAAGTCTTGTTCATGTCTAGTCTGAAACTTCAAAAATTTAAACTTGGACTTCTAGAAAAAATATTTGAATTCATTGGAGATCAATCCACTAACACTGCCTATATAAGACACGAGTCTACAGAGAGAGGGGTATCGAATTCATTTACAATACATCAACAGAATCAAAAGCACTCTCAAGCTCTCTCTCTCTCTCTCTCTCTCTCTCTCTCTCTCTCTCTCTCCCCCCCCCATATAGTTCAACTGCTATTGAAGAATCTGTTCATCAAGATTATCATGCCGAAGACAGTAATTGTTGTAAGTCTTCGTACTATATAAGTTTGTGATTGTTAATTGATTGTGTTTTGGAGGATACTGAGAGGGATCACACTGTGATCAGATCTGGTGTAAATCTGATTGTGTGTAAAGGTTAAAGAGTGAGCTTGGTGTAAATCTGTTTATGTACTGTGATCCGAAGTGATCTAGTGGATTCCCTTCTTATGTAGCACACTGGTAACAAGAGGAAAAGTGGATTAAGTCCAAATCAGTTAGTTAACACTGATTTGAATCTGAACCTGATAGAAATGTGCAATCCCTACATTTGTGTAGAAATTGATGAACAAAACTTAAGAATAAACCATGATGTAGTTAATATCTTTAGGCTGGAAATCAGGTTAGTAATCTATAGTCTAGGTTTGATGGGGAAGAGTAGACGACCACAGAAGGAGAGCATTGTGAGCCACCAGATGCACACTACTACAGGGACATTTCAGCAAGACAGCTAAGACATACATGGACAACAAAAGACCTACAAATGCTTTAGGATCTAGGATCAATCTTGTTGACAAGGACCAACATAGCAATGCAAAAAAGGTTGCAGCAAAGTTGGGTGCAGATGAAGTTGCAGCAGTGATCAGGTGCAGAAAAGGTCTCAATGGTACTGGAAGCAGACTAAGTTACAGCACTCTGAGTATAGCAGAGCTGATTGCAATGTCGGACAAGGATCAAAGGATTGGTCAAATCGAAGATTTGAGATATAGAGAATCTGTACTAGGATCAAAAAAAAGGTGAAGCAAGTTTGTCAACATCAGTGATGGGGTTAATGTGAGCAAACAGACAAAGCTGTTAACATCTGAATAGTACAATCATGGGTTCTCATCCCCTCAGCTTATAAAAGGGGATCAAAGGAGCTCAGAGGACAGAAGGGTGGACAATGATTTTTGAACGAAGAAAAATCAAAAATCATTATGCACTCGTCCGAGTGAGCTGAAACGAAGATTCAAGAAGAAGGGGATTCACTAGTCTGCTCTGAAGAAAAATAAGCTACAGCAGAGTCAAAAGAAGGATCTGTGCAAGGATCTACATTCTTAGCCTTTAACAAGTTGTGAATTTGTAAACGGGTTTTTCCTGTAAGCCATAAACAAGAAGATAATGAACTGTTAGAACCAGTGTAAAATCCTATGTTCTTACTTTTGCTTTGTAGTGTTTTGCATATTAGAACTGTTAGAAATTTTAAAGAGTGCAAAGAGACAAGCTTTGAAAGCATAAGTCTCTGCAATAAACACATCTTGTAATCTGCAAGAACAAGTGGTGCACACTAGTTAAACACTCTACTGCCTTATATCGAAAAAGTTTTAAAACAACCTATTCACAATCCTTTAGGGTGTACCTATGGGAATTACAGAACCACTATAAACTGTGTGTTCTTGATTTGTTGCTTTCTTTCTTTGTTTGATCTGTTCACGTTGATCTGTTTGTTTGTTTGAATTCGCAATCCAGTGTGTTATAACATTGGTAGATCATTAGGATACATGATTGATCATTGTTTCTTGATAATCATTTGATCGGTTAGTTTTTACTTGGTAGTCTGACAAATCGTGTTAGACCTAAGTTGTTAGAGACTTGATCAGGCGATCGTTCGTTTATCACATGTTTGCTTATATCAGAGGGCTACCTTTTTCTCGCTGCTAAGAGAAAAGATTGGATGAATGTCTCTGTAGCTGTATCTAGTGTGTCACGTTACTCATATTAGTATAGACTGTTTGATCTATTAGTTTTTTCCATTGCGCATAAGTTTTTTAGTTGTCAAAATTTAAGTAGAATAGCCTATTCACCTACCCTCTAGTCTGTTCTTGATTACAATCATGAACTTTTCTTTGGTATCAGAATGGTTCTTTACTTGTTTGTGTGAAGAGATCCTAGTTATGATTGTTTTTGTGCGACTCTGTTTGATTTTGAGATGACTAACAACAATTTGAGTTTGAAACCTTCAATGTGCATCTTTGAGAAGTTTGATAATTGGAAGATTAGAATAAAGATTTACTAGGATGCCATAGACAACAATCTGTTTGAAACCATCGTCAAAGGTCCTTATATTCCTCGAAAGGCTGAATCTCCAACATCCACAATCTTGGTGGATATCCCAAAGTTTGATTGGACAGAAGATGGCAAAAAGAAGGCAGCTGAGGACAAGAAGGCCATGAACACACTGTTTCAAGCTCTTGATGAAGATTTGTTTGAGTATGTGGTTCATTGCAAGTCTGTCGAAAAAGTCAAGAGACACTTTGGTAGTCAAGAATGAGGGAATGAGTGATGTTCGCAAGAACAATGTGTCTAGTCTGGTGCAGCAATACGAGCTGTTTACTCACAAATCTGGTGAGAACATGACAGATACCTTTGAGAGGTTCAACTTGCTACTAAACTCTCTCAAGACTTTTGAAAAGGTGTATGATCTGGGGGATTCCAATCTGAAGTTCATATGTGGATTTCCTAATAACTGGGATTCAAAGACCACTACAGCCAAAGAGGCAAGAGATCTGTATGATATGTCATATGTCATTGATTGATGTAGTTTGAATTAAAGGATCATGAGATGTTATTGAATCTTATATAATCAGATTTGTATGATGATGAATATTGTTAAAGAACGAACCTTTATCATAGTTGAAGGATGATTTTACCTAGATTCAGCACCTAGATAACTTTATACATTAACTATACCATGATTAACTTTTGATTTCTTCTAAATTGATCACTTAGATGTTATTATAGGTTGATCTAGCTAGTGATTTAAACTATTTTGGTCATTTTAAGTAGCAACTAACAGGATTATAGACCAAGCTATCTTGCTATAATCTAGTTAGACTTTGGCATGTGAATGAGTGGACCAAGCTATCTTGCTATTAATTCATGTTTGGATTCGATTAATTTATTTTTAATATATAGATGTGTTATGGTATGTTAGAAATAGATAGATTAGGTTAATTATACGTGCATTGCGATAATTGACAGTCGATTGAACGTGATATAGAAGACATTTATGTCACAACCAAATCATTCTGAATGACAAATCAACTTAATTATCATCCATGATTGATCCTTGAAGCAAGAGCGAAATTAATCTATTTCGTACTCCTTTTAATTCATTAGAAAACACCCATATCTATTCCATTGCGTAATAATTAGTTTAATTAATCTTTAATTCATTTAGTTTACGACCGTCTCAGTGGGTTCAATCCTTACTTCCAACACTGTATTAAATTTAATATTTTTAGAGCGTAAGTGATCAATGTATATAAATTCTAATTTGACTTGCCCACGACAGCACGCATTAGCAGGGAAACCCCGAGGAAACAAAATTGAGATGATCCCTTCCGATCTCGTGGTAGTGATGGTAATCGGTCTCGGGATGAAAGAGGAAATCGGGGTCCCCATCTCGAGGAGAGGGGAACAAGGAAAAGTCCAACAAGAAGGGTTAGAGGTATACATGGCACACTCCTTTAAATGCTTCAAGGGCGAAAGTGTTGTTCGTAGCTCGAGGGGAAAACCCGTTGATAAAAGAGTCTGAGAAGTAGCGTTTCAGAGGAAGCGAGCTGGACACTACAAAGTATTGTATGTATCATCAGGATCTCGGACATGAGACCGAGGAGTGCAGGCATCTCCGAGATGCCATCGAAGAGCTAATTGGGAAGGGAGCCTTGAAAAAGTTTGTAGCTGATCGGTATCCTCCAAAGGACCAATCTCCACAAAAACCTAGGGATAGGACCCGTACCTCACCAAGACGAGACGAGGGGGCAAAGCAAAGCCCGAGATCGATGTGATATCCGGAGGATTTTCACCACTCGAGTACAATGACAGCTAGGGATCGTCGAATTAACCATCTCGGATAAGCCTAGGAAGAAAGGCAAGAAAGCCCGTGACGATCAACAAGTTGAGGTCGAATGCGAGGACGGGATAGGAATCACATTCCCTCACAATGATGCTTTGGTCCTAATTGTTCATATCGACGAGTTCGACGTTGAAAGGATCTTGATTGACAACGGGTCATCCGCGGACGTCCTATACTACACGGTGTATAAGAAGATGGGCATAAACGACAAGGACCTGAAGCCTTTTGAAACCCCATTGGTCGGGTTCACGGGAGGGTCTGTCTACCCGAAAGGGTATGTGACCCTAGCTGTGGTACTCGATGATGAGACCACCAAAAAGACCTCCTTCAGAATGATCGACTTTCTTGTGGTGGATCTCCCATCTGCATACAATGGGACAATCAAAAGACCCACCTTAGTAGAGCTAAAGACGATGATCTCACCATGTCGTCTGACCTTAAAGTTCCTAACTCCTCATGGTGAGAGGGTAATGAAGGGAGGCCAAAAAAAAGTCCGGAAGGTGCTACGAAGCTACCATGAAGAGAAAGGCTTCAAAAAACGAAGAGGCCTTCCCCCTATACTTCGCTGATCAAATCAAAAACCCGAAACCTGTGAAAAGCTCGCTGATAAGTGGGAAGGGCCTTACCGGGTAAGTGAAGTAAATACTCGGGGGCATAAAAGCTAGCTTGGTTTAATGGACACGAACTGCAAAGAACCTTCATCGGAGACGACTTGAGAATGTACTACCCATGAGAACCTAAAGGACACCTAAAAGATCTTGGGCCATTTTGTACTCGATAAAGGGAATGAAAAGTCTCTAACCTTCTTCTTATTGATTTGTGTCTTCAAGCCCCATTCTCATGCTTTGCATGTTTAAATCCGTACAGGAAAAGTCGATCACTAAAAGTCGTGAAGTCACGGTATTTAAGAGCTACTAATGTAGGGGTCCCGAGCTAAAAGTTCGAGACTAATTAAAGTCTGAAATTAAAACTGGTCATTACAAGCTCTTGAAATCGTGTACTAAAGAGACCGAAAAGTGAATTGGAATAACCTAATACAGCTTCAAAAGGATAGATCATGAACACGGCTTCAAAAGGAAACCTAATACAGCTTCAAAAGGAAACGCAGATCGGGAACTAAGGGATTTGCGAAACCGGGCACTGGAAAACCGGTGTATAGCTCTTGAAACTGGGCAACTTAAGGACTGGGAAACCAAAGAGCATGAACACGGGCCTCGATGGATCAGGTCTTGGGCCACCTCGAAACCTGGGATCAAGCCCTATAAAGCTTTCCGACTCTGACCCTCGAAATTGAGGAAGGAATGAGATCCAAACCCTCGAGTTCGGGTTTCAATGAGTTTAGCAAAGCCGAGGATACAAACTCGGGTAACTTCCAGATTCGAGCTTCACGAGCTCGATAACGAGAGACGAAGTCGAGATCTGAACTCGAGAGAAGAGACGAAGTTGGGATCCAAACTCGAGAAACAAGACCAGGATATTGTGACCTCCATGAACAATAATCTGTGGAGTCTCCGGATAAGATGAAGCCGGAGCTCGCGAAGCCTAAGCTACACGAAGTTAGGGCTCGTGAGGTCAGAGCTTGGAAAGCCGAGGTTTGAAGCCTCTACTACGTGAGGTCGGAGCTCGGGAAGCCAGGGCTCGTGAAGAGTCTAAAGCCTCGACTACGTGAAGTCGGGGCTCGTGAAGTCGGAGCTCGTGAAGCCTAGGCTGCATGAAGTCAAGGCTCGTGAGGTTGGATCTTGTGAAGTCATGACTCGTGAAGTCTCAAGCCTCGGCTACGCAAAGTGGGCGTTTGTGAGGTCGATGCTCGTGAAGTCGGGGTTCGTGAGGTCGGATCTCGTGAAGTTGGGGCTCGTGAAGTCTCAAGCCTCGGCTACATGAAGTCGGCGTTCATGAGGTCGGTGCTCATGAAGCCGGGGCTCGTGAGGTCGGGGCTCATGAACCATGGCCCATAAAGTCCATGGGTTTCACATAAATCCTCATTTGGTGATAACTACACCCAAGATGCTGCACAGATTACACACCTTAATCGACACGTTAAATGCGATTCGTCAACTTCAATACGGTCTTTGGGAATTTCCAAACACTAATGGTTCCCGAACGTCAGATTCGGATTTCCGAAACTCTAGGACTGAAAGACACTGATCCTGAAGTTCCTCCAAGACCAGACCCAGGAACAAATATTGGTACCAAAATTATCGTACGCCGATGAACTAGAGGCCCGAAATAAGGCCTAACACCATTAAGCCAAGGGTCCATGAGAAAAGGGCAGATGACACATTGTGAATGACTGAGTCATCTGCTTTCGAAGGAGATGACAGATGTCAACTATACAGGGATCAAATATATCCTAAAAATATCCTCATTTTACCACCACAGAGGATAACTTCTCTGGATCCAACTCTACAAGTCATTTATAAGGACATCTATTCGTTAATGACTTAAGCGTCGGAGTCAATCTCTGAGAAAACCCTCCTCGGGGCAGACTAACCGGTGTGTTATTTTCAGATGTAATTACAAACCAAGAGTCCGGATCAGAGCCCAAAAACAAAAACACTACCACATAGATACCTAGACTCACAAACCCAAGTCCTCAACCCGTTTTCACACAAACAAGTTCATTAGTCACTTGTTTAACAAACTGTCATTGTTCCAGTATACCAGTTCATTAGTCACCCATTAGCCTATACAAATCCATCATGAAAGTAAACTTGAGTGTGGCAAATATTTCGATGGCCACTATATATCCCCAAAAAGAATGTGAAAAGGACCTGCATGACTAGGTAACTAACAAGCGAGGGCATGCCCTTAAAAGAATGAGAACTACAACCTAAAGAAACAGAAATGAGCAAGAAATTAAACATACATCAGCATCAGACGAACATGGTGGACTGACGACATTTAAACTCGAGTGATTTCCAAGAATTGTCACTATATATGCAGTGGATTAAGAAACATTAACAAAACTTCTGCAACATATCCAGCCGTAAAACAGAATCCAACATATCCAACATACTTAATTCTCTTAATAGAACTACAAAAGTTATAAGAGTTCAATTACAACACTAGTGTTAGAAAGCTTTTATCAACTTGAAAAAGAGCTAAAGAATTCCATAAGCTCCACACCGGCGGCTGACAGAGCTGCCCTTACCACGGTTGTCTCGCTGGTTATCAAAGAGTCACTTCAACATAATCTACATTCTGCTCTTGCCTACATGACTCAAACAGAACTATACATCCATGCAACCCTGTTAGAATAGGGCAGATTCTGATTAATTTTCTCACAGAAAAGCCTACTGCTACAAATTGTAGGATACAATTCTTCACTTTCTATTTTCTCTTTGGTTTTTCAACAGTTAACTCGTCACCAATACTATATTCTCAGTTGTCTCCTAATGTTACACAACAAGCTTGAACAGATGGAAAGCAGATGAACTGGAGTGGCTGATCCACTAGATGCACATGAAAAAGGATACCCGATTTCCTAGTAATGAAGGCACGAGCACAACTAGAAACGCGGACTGAAGCAAGAGAGTAAACCAGTCAGCTAGTAGCAAGCCACATCTCCTTGGAGAGTAGGAAGGTGCAAGTCGAGTATAGGGAAGCTGCAGCTGCCTGGACAGCTTTTAGCTGCTCTGCTTCATCCTCACCTGATCTGCAATCACGATCAAGAATGTAATATGATAATTTTCCAAATGAGATCATAGATGAAAACTCATTAAAACAGGACACTTGTGAAGGTCACATGACAGATGAAAAGACCGAAGGTTATACCATGGATCGATGGCAGAAGACAAATATGATGTTTGTAGACTTCAAAACTCAAGAAAGAATACATTACGAATTCAGATAATCTGCTGGGAGATGTGATGATTGCATACCACAAATTTCAAAGGCAAACAGTATGATAGACTGATTGTATAAGTCAAAGACGACTCCATATCACTAGTTCTTTAGAAGAACATAGGTGTAAGTTAGTTAGCACATCGCTGAACATTGGTACAACTAGTTAGCAGAACATTGTTGCAATTTCATTTGTTTGATTAATGATAGATATTCATATTGGCAACAATCAGAGACGTTCGGCTTTATCTACCTAATACAAATTTCTTAGGTCCTTCACAAAAAGTGCAAATTTCAAATGCATTTTATCCGATTTCTACACCTTACTTGAGGAATCATCACCCCAAAATTATCTACAACCGAAGTTTTATTGCCCTGAACTCAAAAGAAAATGCAATGACTAAATGGTTAAAAAAAAAATGCAATGACTAGATTATTATTTATTAAAAATAGATTATAAATTAAAAAACAAAAAAAATTATAATTTTTTACCAAAAAAAATGAAATAAATTGATCAAGGACTCAAGCGCACACTTTGGAAACATAAAAGCCATACCTGGGATAATTTTCAGCTCCAGATTGATGCAAACCAAATCCAGAATGGCACTGAACTTCTCGCAAGCCAAACTCACAGTGCGCCTTCATTTTCTCTACTTCGTTCAACCAACAGTCCTAAATTTTCATAAAGCATAACGGAAACATCACAGATTATTTAATTCACTCAGACAGGTCGCAGGCAACAAAATTGTATAAGTCTGACAAGATCTTAGAGCAGAATAGCAAGAGTCATACCAGTTTCTGCTCTTCTTCGTTAAGTTCTCTGTCCATCTTATTGAACAAATTTGCCCAATATGACTGATGCAATGCAGCAACTCTTTTGTGGGAATTTCCTGGAGCAAAACCTCTGGCAACACCTGTCTCCCATTCTTGATTTCTCGGAAATTCATTTGCCAGCAATAACGGCATCTCAGTTGTGATGACATCCCGAATCCTTTTCCTGCTACAACGTAATTCTGTCCAAAGAGCTGTGTTAATTTGATACAATACACTAAGTGAGTGGCGGAATCAAACTGTGCACACAACGAAGTAAAAATTAAACCTGTAAGTTTGCTCTTTATGTCCTGATGAAGAAGCTGCAACCACTGAGATGCCACATTAGCAGCTGAAAATTGAAATAATTCACCACAATCAGGGGTATATTGATTATCTTTAAATGTCAGAACTAGCTAAATGGAAAAAAAAAAAAAGAAGAAGCAAATAATGACTTCATGAGCATTGATCATGGCTCAACCCTAGTCCTTTAGTCTTTTAAGCCTCACACAGTTACAATCAGACTCCTCAGTTCCTGCACAAGTTCCTTTCATTCTAATGTATTCAAAGGAAGCAGGCATGCAAAATCATATTGTGTAGACAAGGTCCAAACTTCTCTTTAATTTGGGGGAGATTATCATAATTCTTCCAGATAATATAGCTGACCTAGCTTTGCAAGAACAAGGCCTATATAGTTTGATTTGGATATAATCATCCATATTTCAATCATGAAGAATAAGAGTTTGGTTATAATAAGTTTTGTAATCGTAAGTATGAGACAACAATGCCCATCCTTGGATACAAATGAGAGAATTTGGTGCCTTGATACCATCCTGAAAGACTGAAGGCAATCATTCAAAGTGATGTATCATACTGTCATGTACATAAATGAAACCACCTACATCAACTGAAAGGAACTATTATTCGTTCGAGAAAAGCATACAGTGGAAAACCCAGGTGCTCACCTTTCACAGATAGCGAATCAACACCACTGATAGTCCCAGAAGACACTGAGCCATTTTCGGTGTATGTATTCCTCTGCTTTAATTCCTTACCTCTGTCACCAGCTTCCCCGACTCTTCCTCTGACAATGCCCATCTGTTTGATCACGTCTTGCCGATTTTCCTTTTCTTTGGATACAAGCAGCGACTTTATTATAGAGTGGACATGTTTCCGATTTCTCACATGATTGATTATACCAGGGTTCAAAGAACTCAATAATCCTGTAGGAGCAGCAAGCTTCGTGAACCTATCCACTTGATCCTTCTTTGCTTGTTCCAACCTTTTCTTGTTAGCATCCTTTTTAGGTTTCCTTCCCCGCTGCTTAGGTGCTGGTATGCCTCCATAATAAGAAGGGGATACAAAACCATTTTCCTTCATCTCTTTCCATTTTTTCATAGGATCTTTCTCCTCCGCACTGCCAGTGGTGCTCCCACACTCCAAGACATCCCTTTGTTTCAACTGCCGCTGAAATGTGTATGGATGGAACGGATCATTTATTGCCGAGCTGCTAACATCTTCTGCATTTAGATCAAAACCAGCCATCATTGTTCTGCCTTTATCCCCATAGCCACCACCGTTTGCTTTAGAGGATTCTTTCTCCCCAATGATGCTACACAATATATGGTCATTTGAAGCTGTATTTTCCTCTGGAGAAGCTTCACTGTTGAGATCAATGAGCTTATGGCTGCAGTTCACGAACTCTCTGCATGATCTATTTGTATCAATTAGATCTGATTCCATGGCTTCGCTTGCATTTATATCACTGACCAACTGCACTTTACCATCCACCAATTTCGACAAATCTGGATAATGGGTATCCATTCCTGAGGCACAAACATTATCCTCATCGACAAACCAGACAAAAAAAAAAAAAAAAACCCAAAGAAAGCAAGATGTAACCAAAATCAACTGCAACGAATTAAATTTCATCCAAAAGACACAGATTCCCAAATTAACAATCCCCACCAAAAGTACCTTCTACTTGCATCACAGATTCAATATCTCGCATCTTCCGCCCCTCGCACGCACCGCCTGAATCTTCCTCACCCAAACCACCACCATCACCACCACGCTTCCTCTCACCATCGACCTACGCATCCAAAACCAGAACAACAAAACCTCAGTTCTCCAATCGAAGAAACCATACTCAAACAACAACGCTTCAAATCAAATCAGGTCCAGACCTCAACGACGGCAATCGAGCCCGATTCAACTTCCATAGACACTGGCAATGCTGAATTTCAACGCCGGCGATGAGCGATTGAGATCTAGATTTGTGTAGGTTTTTGTGCGGCGGCGATGTTTTGGTTTGCTTTTTCCGTTTTGTTTTGGTTTTTTGTGATTGGTGTGCTTTGAATGTGTTTTTCCCGCAAAAAGAAAAGATCAGAGATATTGGATCTATTTTTTCAATTTGAATTGGGTGTGTGGTGGTCACACCATAATGACGCCATTTATTAGGGCATTTTTATCAAAATATTACATCTGGCATATAATACTCCCCCCATTTTATAATATAAAAAATATTTATTTATTTGAATTTTTTAAAATATATATAACATATCATATTATATTATTAGCCCGTACGTTATAAGGTAAAAAATAACATTACATTAATCAAAATATAATTGTATTTTATATCTATGTTATTTAAAAGGTTTTGAATTTATAAATCGTCTTATATTTTGAGCGTAACACAATTCAGATCACATCATAATGATGCCATTTATTAGGGCATTTTAATCAAATTATTACGCATAGCATATAATACTCCCTCCATTTTATAATATAAATAACATTTGTTTATTTGAATCTTTTCAAAATATATACAGCATATCATATTTATTAATCTTTTCACATCTTATCTCTATCCCAAAATAATTGCATCATTTTATCATTTTGATTGGTCCCAAATTGTTTGCAACATTTTCATTTTTAAAAAATATTGTATGATTATGAATTAAAGAAGATAGGGAGAGAAATATTATGTGCTTGAGAATTTAAGTTGAGGAAGGAAGGAGATAAATCTAAATTTTCGTACATAGAGTTGCAATTATAATAGGACGGAGAGAGTAAAAAAAATCAAAACAATCATCATTTGATACAATATATTCATTATCTTCTCTCACAACTGTTACAGTCTATTTATTAACCTTTTCACATAAAAAAAACCAAAATAATCATCTGATGTTATAGTACATCCATTATCTCCTCTCACAACTGTTACAATCTATCTATTGATCTTTTTACATAAAAAATATCAAAATAATCATCTGCTGTTACAGTACATCTACTATCTACTCTCACAACTGCTATAACCTACAATAAACCTCACTACCATCAAAAAAAATTTTCTTCACAGAATTATACTCAAATTCAACACACACATAAAAAGACGTGTCGGGTCAAACCGTTGTCTATATTATGGAACAGAGTGAGTAGTATTTATATACTGTATTTAGGAATATTGGTGTGATTGAAACCTAATTCGAAATATACAACACTTTTTATACTCCCGCCATCTCATAATATAGATAACCAGTTGACCTGATACGCTCATTTATGCATGTGTTAAATTTTTATATAATTTTGATTAAAAAAATATTTTTTAATGATAGTGGGGTTTATTGTAACATTTGTGAGAGCAGAAAATGTTGTGTAATATAGCAGATGGGTATTGCTTTGATACTCCTATTTTTCATGTTAAAAAGTTATTGAATATGATATATAACTTGAGACGACCCAAATAAACATGTGTTATTTATATTATGAAACATAGGAAATAATAGAAAACAAAAGGCCATGGCCCAAAGGGAACGTAGGGCTGGATCGGGATCCTCAAGTAGTGATCTGAAACGGTCCAGGCCCACCGGTCTTGTCCAGCCCAGTCCTTCAGGCCTTGGACTCGGCCCGGGCTTGTTGACTTTAACCGGGTCAGGGCTGGCTCGATCCTTGGACAAGGGTTAGGATTGAGCCTTGATCCTATTATAAAGATCCTATGTGGACTCGACCAATCCAAAAGTGCAATCCAATTTGGCCCTTTTAACTAGGCTTTTGAACCTGACCTTTAAAAAGCTCAATCAATGCCCTTTTTTCAGGAAATAAAAATAAAAATGAAAATGAAAAATATACTTTTATCCTACATCCTATACTCTATACCCTATATGCTACACCCTATATCATATTACCGTACTTGTTAAACCCTAAATCTTAACCCTAAACCCTGAACTTCAATTTGTTAACCTAAAATCTCATGATCATAAGTTCTTAATTCATGAAAACTCTTGTTACTTCAATCTTTTAAGCTTAGATTTTCTTTAAATTTAAGTTTAAAATCATAAAATGATTCGATAATATGAAAAAGAGTTAACATAAGTGTTACATGATGCGAGTAAGGTGCGAATGATTAAATATTTATGAATGTTTTGAAAAACAAGTTGATGGTTTTTTTGAAAAAGTGATGACGGTTTTCCCAAAAATGGATGATAATTTTTTGAAAAATATTTATTTTATTTTAATAAAGAACTATAGGGCCTAGGGTTGGACCTCAATCCATGGAGAAAAAGCCTTGCGCCCCTGCAATGTTTTGCAATCTCATAAATGATGTCTTTTATGAGTATTTGGATCGTTTTGTTGTGGTAAACCTCGACAACATACTTGTGTATAGCGAGTCATTGGAAGGTCATCTTGATCACCTTAAGCTCGTTTTGTGGAAGTTACGACAACATTTTCTGTTCGTAAAGAAGGAAAAATGTGAGTTTTGTCGACATGAAATCAGGTTTCTTGGTCACATCGTCATTGGTGTGCAAGTGAAGATGGACCCGAAGAAGGCGCTTTATATTTTGACACATGTATCCTCAAGCTCCATTCCACATTTTTTTCTTTTTCTTTTTTTGTTGATTTTGTTAATCTGTTTTGTTAGTTGATGGAAAAATTACCCAGAGGAAGCCAAAATAATAATAATGATGATGATAATGATGATGATGATGATGATAATGATAATAATATTTGTTTCAAAAATCAGATCTCCATCAAAATCTCTATTTTTTTTTCCTATGTTAAAGATGACATCATTATTTGTTTCCTTTTTTTAATTAAATATAACAATCTTGTGCTTTACCCCCAAATCTCACTCACCCCTCTAACCCTAACCCCATCTCCTGTATGCATCGCCACCACAACCACTATCACACATAATTTCCCCACTCTCAATCTTCGTCGTCATGTCGGCTCTCAATCCATGGAGAAAAAGCCCTATAAGATCCTACCCTTCAAAGCCCTAGGCGTCGAACTGGCCCGACCCCATATACAGTAAAGGGCTTGAAAGCCTAGGTTTGGGCCGACCCAAGCCCTATATTTTTTGACACCTCTATCCTCAAGCTCTATTCTACACTTTTTTCCTTTTTCTTTTTTATTGATTTTGTTAATTTGTTTGGTTAGTTAATGCAAAAATTAACCAGAGATAACATTAACAAAAAAACTCCAAATAAATACCCGAACTTTTTTTCCCCGCGAAACTACCACCTTGCCTTTTTTTTTTTTCCCCCAAAAATTAAATCTCTATTTTTTCCTATTTTGAAGATTACATCATTATTATATTTTTCTTTTTATTAAATACATCAACTTTGTGTTTTGCCCTCAAATCCCATTCCCTTCCACCTTACCAGAACCCCACCTCCTATACGTGTCCCCACCACAACCATCACCACACACAATTTCCCCATCATTAATCCTCGTCATCACCGTCAGTTCGTCACCGTTGTCGTCGTCAGTTCGTCGTCGTTGTAAGTTCATCGTCGTGAGTTTCTTTGTCGTTGTTGTTGAATTAAATCCTAAGAAATTGATGATAAACTAAAGAATCTCATCAAGGCAACAAGGTTGTGACTCAAGGACAGAAGGGTAAAGGATAACAAGACAACAGAGTGCAGATGGTTAACATCAGCAAGGTGCAGTCATGTTGAGTCCTACCTCTGAGAGTCAGATAAGGCATCAAGGTGAAGACAAGACTCCAAAGATCAGCAGACTTGGTGAACAAAGCTGAGTGAGAAAGTTAAAGCAGTTGAGCATAGTACAGGACAAAGGCAGATACGTTATAATGATAGTTTTCACTGGCTGTTTTATTCTTAGGTCATTTTCAGGAGCATTGGAAGTTGGCATTGGACTCTTCCCAATCAAAATTGATGACTGAGATTATTTGAAATAACAAAAGAGACAACGACTAGTAGAAAGAGTGTTGTCTATAAATAAATGAAGTGCAACAAGGTTGCAAATACGTTCTGATTTGTAAAAGATAGAAAGTGTTGACTGTGGTGACGAAAAACTCTCTACATGTACAAGTGCTGCGTCCAAAGAAAACACAGAGGCTCACAACTACACGAATGGAGCACAAAGACTAAAGGCTAATCGATAGTTATAAATCAGGAGAGCTTTATAGTAAGCTGCCCAAGAGAGGTGTTTAGTAGAAGAGTGCACCTCTTGTGTGTACTTTGTGAGCTGATTAAGGGTCAACCAATAACCCAACACATTGTTGAATACCTTTTAATTGATCACACTGATCTCTAACTGAAGAAAGAACGTATGCTTTAGAGTTTTATTTGAACTCTATCGTCAGAATATTATAAACCCGGTGTCTTTATCTGTCTTGCATATTTACTGTTCTTATAACATAGTCACATCTAACTGAAATTGAGACAATTATTATAAAAAACTGGTGAAGAAGAAACCATTATACTCTGAAGCTCAAAATCCACCAGACAGCAAAGCTGAGCTGAACAATCAATTGAGCGACTCCTTTGACTCTACTGATACATCGTTTTAGGTGAAATAAATCTATTAACCCCCCCCCCCCCTCTTGTAGGTTTATTTTCTCCTTTTAGGCCCAACAATTGGTATCAGAGCATTTCTATTTAGGCTTTATAACTTTGAAGAGAAAAAGGTCACTCTTTTGCTTGATTACTTCTGGCAAAGAAGTTACTAACTACCTTGTAGAATGTCTCACCTTGGCACGCATGTCAGTCCTCCCTTATGAACTGTTGATAAATTCAATCACTGGAAAAACAGGATAAGGATGCACATGGATATTACTGATAGAAGAATCTTCAGAACTATTATCCAGGGGCCTTTCATTCCCATGACAGCAGATCCAAGTGATGACAAATAACTCGTACCAAAGGATGAGAAGGAATACATTGAAAAAGATTGGGAACTTGTCTCCTTAAAAAACAAGGCAATGAACACTCTATCAATCTCTTTAGCCAAAACTGTTTGAGATAGTTATACACTACAATACAGCACAAGAAGTGTGGAACTCTCTAATTGTTAGGATGGAGGGAACCTCTGAAATTATAGAAAATAGGAAGACTGTGCTAATTCAAAAATAAAAATAAAAAATGAAAGAATCGAGATGAGAGAAGGAGAAAATCTCACAGGCATCTATGAGTGCTTCAATGCACTGATCAACGAACTCAATGACTTGGATCATCCCATTGAACAAAGGACTCTGAATCTGAAATTCATGAGGTGTCTTACCTTTTAATGGGATGCTAAGACGATAGCAATCAAAGAGTCAAGAAATCTGAGTACCACCACTTTACAACACTTTTTGGAGTCTTGTACACCTATTAGCTGGAAATCCTTCAAAGAAAACAAGAAACAGTGGAAAAGAAAAAGAATCTTGCACCGAAAGCTGCAGAACCTAGAAAGATGGAAACGACACCAAAATCCAGCACCACTGAATCAAAAAAGGAGCACTCAGACGAGGTTGTAGCTCTGCTGGCTATAAAATCCAAAAGATTCCTGCGAAATATGAAAAGAAGAAGTTCAAAAAAAAAAAAAAAAAAAAAAACAACAGTCAAAAGACAAAGGAAAGGAGCAAGACTCAACTTGTTTCAATTGTGAAAAACTAGGACACTTTGCTGCAGATTGTAGAAAACCTACAAAAGATGAATACAGAAAAAGGAAAGGACCAGACAAGAGGGACTACAAAAAACAACAGACAGCCCTAGCGGCAAAAACATGGAGTGACTCAGAAGAGGAAACAGAAACCGCATCAACTATGGAGGCATAGCTGTGTCTAATGGCAAGGAGCGAAGATGCAAGGGAGATGATTAACATGGTATTTGACTTTCACAACCCTGAACTATCTATAGATGATCTTAGAGAGGCTATTGTAGAGATCTCTACTGATTATATTCATCTGAAAGGAATGTTCAGAAACCTGAGACAGCAAAGTCATCTCTAAACTAGAAAAAACTGCTGCAGACTTAGCCAGTTTTCTATACAAAAACACCATTCTAGTCCAAGAGAACCAAGCTCCTAAGGACAAAGTAAACACCTTGGAAAAAGAAAAAGCTTCACTTCAATCCAAGATACACACTTGGAATGGGATGACCAAGGATCTAAAACGGATTCATTTTGCAATCGCAAAAAGGGGGGGAGCTGGACTTGGATACAACTCATCTGATGAAAGTGAAAAACTCTCCAGAAAAGAGAAAGGAGAAAACTCAAAAAGGAACAAACCTCTACCTGCTAATGAGAGACCAACTGTCAGTAGACAACATAACACAACTTTTCACTTTGTCAAGGCCTATCTCTCATAGTAGAGAAAAGGCATGAGACAGCAGAGTTCACACTCTCTTGTCAGCAAAAGAGAATATTGGAGACCAACATACAACAGAGACAGCCCAGGCATTACACCATTGAATCCATATTGGGTGCCATATCACACCACCTTTAGAGTACAACGCTATAAGTGTGGAGAACAGGGCCATATGCCCTATGATTGCTAGAACGAACCCAAGAAAACAACTTGGGTTTGGGTTCCAAAGAAAACCTGACCTAAGGGACCAATATGCAAAATGATATTTTCACACAGGACCATCAGGAGCAAATCTGGTACCTAGACAGTGGTTGCTTAAGCCACATGACAGGAAACAAAGCTCTGCTGATAGAATATGAAAAGATGGAAGGTCTCCTCGTTATATTTGGAGACAATAGAATAGGATAGATCAATGGTTATGGAACATTAGGTATCGGTTCTTTAATCTTTACGCACGTTGCTCATGTCAAGAGGCTTAAACATAATCTTTTGTCTCTAAGTCATTTATGTGACAAGGGATTTTGTGTTTCCTTCACCTAAGACATATGTGTGGTGAAGAACACAGACAATGATGAGATTAAGTTGGTAGGAAAAAGAAGAGGTGATGTGTATGTTGTTGACTTCTCCAGTTGTACCTCAAAGGAAATCACGTGTTTTTACACAAATGATCCAAATGAGGTCAATTGACTATGGCACAGAAGACTAGCTTGTCGAAACTTTGAAACATTGAATAATCTATGCTTTAGGAATCTTGTCAAAGGGTTGCCTGAGATCAAGTTTTCCAAAGATGGGTTGTGTGGACCATGTCAGCAGCGTAAAAAAAACTAAGACAAGCTTCAAAAGTATAGGAGCTATCAAGACCTCTAGACCTTTAGAGTTCATGCACATGGACCTATTCGGACCAATGTCGACTGAGAGCATAGGTAGAAAGAGATACGTTAATTGTCATTAATGACTACACTAGGTGCACTTGGGCGTTCTTTCTACGCAATAAGAAGAATACCAATGGAATCCCTACCAAGTATCTCAGACAGGTCCAAAATGAGAAGGGTCAAGAAGTTGTGGCAATCAGAAGTGACCATGGGACAAAATTTGATTAGTATGATCTGGATCAATACTGCGATGATCATGGTATTGTACATAACTTCTCTGCACCTAGAACTCCACAGTAGAATGGAGTTGCTGAGAGAAAGAAAAGTACATTGATAGAAATAGCTAGAACCATGCTATCAGATGCAAATCTTGCTCTACAGTACTAGGCAAAAGCAGTAAATACAGCATGCTATGTACAAAATAGGTCCCTACTACGTAAGATACATAAAAGGACCCCGTACGAGCTATGGAAGGCAAGATACCAAACTTAGTATACTTACACGTGTTTGGATTCAAGTGTTTCGTCCACAATAACGAAAAAAGTCATCTAGCAAAGTTTAAATCCCAGCTTATGAAGGAATTTTCAAGGTTACGCTACTGAGAGTAAAGCCTGCAGGGTGCTAAGTAAAAGATCTAATGTGCTTGAGGAAACTGTGCATGTTACTTTTGAAGAAAAATATTCTGTCCCCATAAATGCAAATGTCTTTGATGAAGAACAACCAAATGTCTTTATGGGTTTACTAAAAGATCTAATGTCTTTTAACAGTTCATCAAATGGATGTTAAAAGTGCTTTCTTGAATGGTGAGTTACAAGAAGAAGTATATGTAGAACAACCAATTGGGTTTGAAGATCATGAATTTCTGGATCATGTTTACAAGCTGGACAAGGCCATGTAGCTTTTCTTTTGGTGGATTTGGTGGGTGGTGACTTTAACTTTATTGTGCTCTGGGACTTCGAGGTTTAGGATCTTGTGTTTCTTTTCAATAAGCCTTTTGGTTTGCTTTTTGTGGTGGTGGTGGTGGTTGCTTTTGCTTTGGGCATAGGGGGTGTTAAATCATCAAATGCATCAGTGTCAGCATGGTACTTAGAATCATCAGAGAGTACCTCTTCCACAAGCCTCTCTAAGAAAGCTTTGGCAGCAACCTTCTTCCTTTTCTCTTCCGCACGAAGGCCTGGGCCTTCCTTGACTAGGTCTTCGATTTTCTCAGGTTCCCCCTGAATTGTTGCATCAGTATCCATTGGTGTTGGGGATGTTGTTTCTTTTTGTGGTGGTGAGGGATGTCCAACAGCTAGATCCTTGAGAACTTTAGTTATAGGATCTGGGTTTTCTTGGCTAGGATTTTGGTCTTGTTCATCACTGTCCAAGGGCTGGTCTTTCTTTGATTCTGTTTCTCCTGAGATAACTTTGATCTCCTTTTCAGCAACTTTTATCAGAATCTCCATAGGATCATTCTCTTTGGCAACCGTGGAGTGTGTCTCTGACATTGGCGATAATGGTGGTGTGTGAAATTCATCGCTTTTGGCTTGATGTTGCACCCTTTCCTCTCTTCACAAATTCGGTCTCATTCATGCTTGATTCTGGTTTCTCTGATATCTTCCACTCTATTGCGTGTTGTTCTTTGGGATGTACGGTTGCAAGCGGCTTCGCAGGAGTGATCATATATAGCAAAAAATTAAAATATTTAGTTTCAAACAGAATATCTTCCCAAATCAACTCAGCTTTAGAAATATAAAGTAATGTAATGGCAAGAAATTAAAATATTTTGATCAGACCTATTTCCTATCTTATCTTCTCAAATCTCTCTCTCCCTAAAGATTTTGAAAAGATATCAACCAATTGATTTTCTATATTAGAATGTTCCATGATTATATTACCTTTCTCATAATTATCTCTCAACAAGTGATATCTAATATCAATATGTTTCGTTCTTGAGGGTTGGACAGGGTTTTTGGTGACAGATGTAGCACTTGTGTTGTCACATAAAATTTGAACACAACCAAGGCCCAGGCCATAGTCTCTAAGTTGTTGTTTTATCAAAAGCGATTATGCATAACATAATCCAGTAGCTATATATTCACCTTCTGTGAAAGGGCTATTGAATTCTGTTTCTTCGATGACCAAGAGACTAAGAATGGACCTAGGAAATGACATGTACCACTTGTAATTTTCCTATCCACTAAATGACCTGTAAAATCAGCATTAGAATATCCTAACAAGTCAAACTTGGTTCCCTTAGGATACCAAAGGCCCAGGCCTTCTAAGCCTTTGAGATACCTCATTATTCTTTTTACAGCTTTAAGGTGAGATTCCTTAGGATTAGCCTGAAATCTAGCACAGGAGCACACAGTGAACATGATATCAGGCCTACAAGCAATCAAATAGAGTAAGGAATCAATCATACCTCTGTAGATCTTTTTGATCTACACCCTTACATTGAGGATCAGCATCTAGCTTACATGCATTAGGTATTGGGGTGTCAAAAGTCTTGGAATCAGTTCATGCCAAATTTCTTGAGTAGTTCCTTGGGATACTTTTGTTGGTGAATAATTATCCCTTCATTCGTTTGCTTGATTTGGAGTCCAAGGAAGAATGTCAAGTATCCCATCATACTTATCTTAAATTCTCCTGTCATGAGCTCAGAGAATTCCTTGCATAAGATCTCATTAGTGGCACCAAATATGATATCATCAACATAAATTTGGATTACCAGCAATCAGATTTGTCATGGTTCTTGATAAACAAAGTTTTATCAATTTGACCCTTAGTAAAACCACGTGATAGCAAAAATTCAGATAGCCTTTCATACCAAGCTCTTGGGACTTGTTTAAGACCATAAAGAGCTTTGTCCAATTTAAACACATGATTAGGATATGTTAGATCTTCAAAGCTAGGTGGTTGTTCAACATATATATTCTCTTTTAGATAGTCATTCAAGAAAGCACTTTTCAAATCATTTGATATAACTTGAAGTTCATGTGAGAGCAAATGCAATCAACATCCTAATGGTTTCTAATCTAGCAATTGGTGCAAAGGTTTCTTCATAATCAATTCCTTGTTCTTGACTGTAACCTTTGACCACTAACCTATTTTTGTTTCTAGCAATTATGCCATTGCCATCAAGTTTGTTTCGAAATACCCATTTTGTTCCTATGACAGTGTGATTACTAGGTCTAGGTTCACGATCCCACACTTTTCTTCTTTCAAACTGATTCAATTTATCTTGCATTGTACACACCCAGTCAGATCAGTTAGAGCTTCCTTATAATCATGGGGTTTTGTGTGAGAGAGAAAACTTGAAAAAGCACAAGTGTTTTGAAGAGAATTCCATGACCTTGTTTGAACACCAGCTTTTAAATCACCGATCACCACATTAGGTGGATATGAGCCTTCGTATTTCCAGTTTCTGATCACTTGAGAAGTGTTAGAAGGCTGTTGAAGCTACAGTTCCTTATTTTTGTCAATTTCTTCCAATTCAGGTTCCGGGCCTTCGTGCCTTTAGATTTCAAGTTTTTTGTTTGATCACCGTGCTTTCTTAGACTTTGTGTTTCCATAAACTCCAGCTTGATCTTTTGATGAATCACCATATGTTTCAGTTGGTTTGTCCT
>JAOVYX010015993.1:0-26010 GCA_035668315.1 Drosera spatulata | reverse complement strand
TAACCAACAAGAAGCAAAGGCACTGGAAGAAAAAGAATTGAGTTCAAGCTCTAACAGGAGTTTCAGCAAGTATTTGGAAAAAAAAAAAACAAGAATCAATCAGGAAACCAGAAAAGAGTCAATACAGTTACTTGCACATGACATTCGTACTCTTTGGAATATGGACATGACAAAGAACTAGAAAATCATGTTAAACAGCACCAACACCTTCAAACTTCATGCTCAAGCAAAATGGCCTTTTCAGCAGTCTGGTTCACCTCAAAACTAGCTTACGCACGTTCACAAGATGCTCATATAACAAATTCACCACAATTGCTTGTGTAGTACCAATTCAAGCTACAAAGGGATAAAATCTAAGTGTAGAAACAGCATAGTCAAGATGGAAGGACGAGAGCCAATGGCACTTACAGTCCGTGACTTTCATAGATCCTGGTGAACCAACTCCCAGCCAAACATGAAATGCAGCATAAAGGATGGAAACGCCAATTACAGCCATTCCTACGACTATCATGGCAGAGAAACCTCCAGCACGAACAGCTACCTGTAACTTTACTGTCAGACAGAGTTCATATTAACAAAGTCAAAACACTAAACATACTATCTGACCTGCAAGGCCTCTCTTGCAGATCTCCTTGCTGCACTAGAAACTCTGACGTTTGCGCGAACAGACACCCACATCCCCACATAACCAGCAATGCCTGAGCACATTGCTCCTAGAAGAAATGAAATGACCGTAATATATGCAGAAGCTGTCCTGCATCAGCAAAGCGAAGCAAGGAAGACCGAATAAGCACTTGCGTTAAGTGCAAAGGTTTGATTTGGGAATCGACAGTATAATATAAGTTGGACCTCCCAATGCCAGCTGATTCCTGTTGAGGGGTTGTCCGACGAAACATGTATATGCATAGAATCACAAGGGCAAGCAGCGCTGCCATTTTTGAAATCGTCCCGTACTGGGTTCTGAAAAATCCTTCAGCTCCATCACGTATCGCATATGAAATCTAAGACAAACGAATAGCCATGAAGATGAATATAAGTGGTCAAAACAAAGGGCTTTTTTTTTATTATTATTATCCATTTCTGTAGGAAGAAGACATTTAAATCAAACGAGAAAGTCGAGGTATCTACTTGAATACGTATTCACACAGATAAAGAAGCTCAAGGGCTAACTAAAAGTTAAACTGATGAAATAACAAAAGTAAACAAAAAACTGAGGAATGGCGGGGAAAAAAAATAAAGGGAAGGAGGAATCCTTTGGCGTCGGAGATGAAATCGCAGGTGCCGGCCCTCTGGCAGTTGTTGAGAAATGAAAGTCGTGCTCGAGATGGGGAATGAAGTGGTTGTGGCGGGTTCACAGGTGGATAAGGGTTCTGGTGAAGGCGATGATATGAAGCCAGATTTGGAGGAAAATATCGAGGGTAGGGTTAGCAAGGTTGATCGGGTGGAAATGGAGAGCACTCCGGCTTATTCAAGCCTCTAATATTCCAAGCACCTATCATCAAGTTATGGCATCTTCAGACCCACCTTTCTCCATCTTGTTCTGATCTTTACGTTCCTGATCTAAACATGAGAAGATAGATGACAACATTGAAGGGAGCTCAGTCTTCTTCAAGTCCTGATACATAACACTTTTCCCCACTGAAGAGGACACCCTTACCCAACCATCCTCACTCTCTGGCTTCCTTGCTAACTCAGATGAACCCTTACCAGAATTCACAATCGGCACTTCAGGTATCATAACATTCGAACCATCCATCATAACTTCAAGAGGCTTAATCTGGAGTTTTGGGGACAACACACACTTGACAAGCTTGCTAGTAAGGTGGGGTTCCCTATTAGAACTGACAGATTGACAGCAGATCGTGAGAGGATCTCCTATGCCCGTATTCTAGTTGATATTGATACCTCTCATGACTTGGTAGAGGAGTTCACTTTTTGGGGACTTGATGGAGAGTTGATTAGACAGAACGTTGAGTATGAATGTCTGCCTATCAAATGTGCTAACTGTAAGTTTTGGGGGCATAAGACTGAGTGTTGTAGGAAGCAGAAGCAAGTGCCCCAAGTTTGGGTTGTTAAACTCAGAAGCCAATGGTGGATGGTTCGAATGTTATGATACCTGAAGTGCCGATTGTGAATTCTGGTAAGGGTTCATCTGAGTTAGCAAGGAAGCCAGAGAGTGAGGATGGTTGGGTAAGGGTGTCCTCTTCAGTGGGGAAAAGTGTTATGTATCAGGACTTGAAGAAGACTGAGCTCCCTTCAATGTTGTCATCTATCTTCTCATGTTTAGATCAGGAACGTAAAGATCAGAACAAGATGGAGAAAGGTGGGTCTGAAGATGCCATAACTTGATGATAGGTGCTTGGAATATTAGAGGCTTGAATAAGCCGGAGAAGCATAAGGCAAGAAGGCTGTTTCTAGCCAAGTACAAGCTTTCCTTGGTTGGATGCCTTGAGACTCGAGTAAAGAGGAGAAAACAAAAGAAAGTCCAGAAGTCTTGCTTCAAAGGAAGGCAATGTGTAGATAACTATGAGGATGCAGTTAATGGAAAAATTTGGCTGATATGGAAGGAGGAGCTTCGGAATTTTGAACTTAGGTTTTGTTCAGATCAGCTGATTCATGGACTTGTTAGTCACAATACTAATGGGATGGTGTTTTTGCTTTGGGTGATGTACGCTAGTAATCTGAAAGTCAAGAGAAGAACGCTATGGAAGGACATAGGCCTTCTTGGGGAGGCTGTTAGCATGCCATGGATTCTTCTTTGTGATTTTAATTCCTTTCTTTTTATGGAGGAAAAAATTGGCTATGAGGCCATTTCATTGGAACCTTGTGAGGAGTTCATGGAGTGTGTCACCAAGGTTGGATTGGAGGACATTAGAAGTTAAGGTTGCTTATTCAATTGGTATAACCAGCAAGATGAGCGCTCATGGATAAAAGTGAAGTTGGGAGCTATGGCAAATTCTGTATGGATGGATTCTTACATAGAAGCTGAATATATCTGAACATAATCCTATCGGTGTATCTTGGCTAGGGAGGGACATCTCTGGAAGAGGCTCTTTTCATTTTCTCAAATCAATGGACCAAGCACCATGATTTTATTGGGATTGTTCGAAGAGTATGGCAGTATAATGTCTCAGGATGCCCGATGCTCCAGGTGGTCTTCAAGCTGAAGTTGTTGAAGACTGAGCTTAGGAAACTACATAGATCATCAGCTACTAATATCACTTGCAGGGTTGATGTGGCCATTGTGAAGTACATGAGTTGCAGATGAAACTCCAGTAGCATTTCTGCAATGAGAATAGAGAGGCTATGCAAAAAGGTGCGATGAAATTAAAGAGACTTATGGCAGCTGAGGAGGTTCGTTTTCAACAGCTTGCTCGTGGTAGGTGGATTAAAGGTATGGATCGCAAACTATTTTCATTCGGTTGTCAAGCAAGCTCCTAGGAGGAGTGCTATCACTAGTCTCATAAATCTTGAAGGGTTGCGTGTCACAGATCAAGCTGAGATTGTTGATTTGATTGTGGACTATTATAAGAACTTATTGGGGAAAGCTAGGGGGTGCACTGAGCAACTGAGATTTGAAGTTATGGCTGAAGGACCATGTATTGATGTACAACAACAGAATGATCTGGTTCGACCATTTTCAGCAGAGAATGTTAAATTAGCATTGATGGAAATTGATGTTTCAAAGGCTCCAGGCCCAGACGGTTATACTTCATTTTTTTTCAAAGAGAGCTGGAGTATTGTTGGGAATGATATTACTAAGGCTGTTCTGGATTTCAGGGAGAATGGTAAGCTTTTGCTTCGGATAAACTCTAGTTGTATCAATTTGATACCTAAGGCAGTTCATATGTCTAAGGTGGAAGACTATAGGCCTATATATTGTTGTTCTGTGTTATACAAGATTATTTCGAAGATGTTTGCTTCAAGGCTTCAACTTATTCTTCCAGCTCTTATTAGCAAATCTCAAGGTGCCTTTGTTTCTGAGAGGCAAATTATGGATAATATCCTGCTATGTCAAGAGCTGCTACAAGGGTATGAGAGGAAGGGTAAATCCCCACTTGTATGATTAAGGTAGACCTCAGGAAAGCTTATGATTCTGTTGAATGGTCCTTTGTTAAGGATTTGCTGGTTGCATTGAAATGCCCTGAGTCCTTTATTGTGCTGTTGATGAAATGTATCACCTCCCAGGCTTTTTCCTGTGTGATAAATGGGGGGTTGCATGCTTTTTTTCATGGTGCAAAGGGCTCAAGACAAGGTGATCCCTTGTCCCCATATGTCTTTGTACTCGTGATGGAGTATTTGGATAGGTGCTTGAAGCATATGGCCAGAAATGCTGAATTTAGGTTCCATCCAAAGTGTAAAAAGCTTCATATTGTACGACTGAGTTTTGCTGATGATTTGATCACCTTCTGTAAAGGAGATGCGAGATCTGTGGCTTTGATCAGGGACCAGATGTCTCATTTTGAAAATGCTACGGGTTTATCCATGAACCTTAGCAAGAGTGCTATGTACTGTGGTGGTATGTCAGTTGAGAAAGAGATTGAACTTGCTGCTGTGATGGGAGTTCAAAGAGATAGCCTGCCATTCAAGTACCTAGGGGTGCCCCTCACTGCTCGCAGAATGCACATCAGTAATTATACTCCTTTCCTTGATAAAATTCTGGGAAGAATTAATAGCTGGGAGGCACGCTTACTGACTTTTGCTAGAAGGAAGCTGCTGATTGAATCTGTCCTTATGAGTCTGAACATGTATTGGGCTCAAATATTCTTATTTCCTAAGCTTGTTGTTGAGAGAGTTGAGTCTTTGTGTAGGAATTTCATATGGTCTGGACATGTTTCAGGGAAAGGCAAAGCGCTGGTCAGCTGGGATGAAGTCTGTTAGCCAAAAAAGAGTGGAGGACTGGGATTTAAGAGTCTGCTGCAGTGGCACAAGGTTCTTATTCTAAAAAGGCTATGGGATATTGCCCTTAAGGATAGCCGTTAGATAAGATGGGTGAACGAAGTGTATTTAAAAGGGCGTGATGTATGGAATGTGAGTGCAAAGGTTAATCATAGTTCGATGTGGAGGAACATGCTGAAAATAAGGGATGAAGTTATGGCTGCTGCCGCTACAAATGGTCAGCTTTGGCCTAATATAGGGCTTCGGAATATTCAAGCTGAATACAGGTTCTTGAAGCCTGTATCTGATAGGGGCAACTGGTAGATGTGGCTTTATCACATGGCTTGCGATCAAAGGGAAACTCATAACAAAGGATAGACTAATTTCCTTTGGTGTTGATGTGGATCCGAGGTGTGTCTTATACCAGGAAGGTGATGAATCTGTTAAGCATCTTTTTTGTGCCTGTGATCTATCTCAGGAAGTTTTGGCAAAGCTGAGTCCAGTTATGAAGTTGAATATAGGAAGACGTGGCAGACAAAACTGGTTTGAATGGCTGGGTTATGTGACAAAAGGCAAGTCGAAGCATGCCTGTATGCTGAGGAAGTTGAATGCTAGTCCGATTTACATCCTGTGGCAGGAGAGGAATGCTAGGGTGTTTAATCTTGGTTGGTGCTCCAGTTCAGAGTTAGCAGAAAAGGTTCTACGATTATGCATCTCTGTATGAGCTTAATGTAAAAGGTCCTTGCTCTTATGATGTGTTTAGGGTGATGATGTATTGAGATGTACATGCAAGTTTGTTGTATTTGGTTGATAGACCAGATTGTAACCATGAGTTTTTAAGCTATTAATGAAGATGACAGGTTGAGGAAAAGTAAACAACAAACTTACCATTGAATTACTTTATGAACTGCCAAAGGTATCAACTACACGAATCTACCCAATGGAGGTGAAGGCACTAAAGGCACAAAAGAAAAAATATAAGAAAAGAAAAGGAAAGAATCCTTGAACTCCACAAATAATAATGTATTTAAGCATCCCTTCGGAGACATCTGATAAAATAATAATGTATTTAAGAAAAAGGGGCAATTTGGTTCCTACTACTACTCAAGAAAAGCGCACAAGGTGCTTGTGGATGGGTTATGGAATTTATAAGAGCAGGCTTTGCCTTCAAACAGAGAACTGCTGCTTGCAGAATTCCGAAAAAGAAAAAAGAATAAAGTCGGCTGCTTTGCCTTCAACATGGAAAAAGGACTGGTTTGACCAGTGAAATCATAGTAGTCAAATATAAGAAGCACAACTTCACTGCAGTAACTAAAGCAACACAACAGTAGGCTTAGAACAAATGGCACACACAAATAATTAACTACGCACAGAAATTTTCCTCTAGATGACTAGATCAAGAACGTACCTGAGCCATCTCCGGAGGTCCTTCATCCTTTGCGAGGACCCATCTGGCAAAATATAATGCCAAAAGAAAGCTGAAAATGCATATGGCAAAGACGAACACAATGATGGGTGAAGTACTAGCTCCAATGTAAAATATAGCACCAAAGACCACGAGGAGAAGAATAACAAGAACCCGAAAATTTATCCCCATTAGAATGCGGAAGACCTACAGGCAACAACCAGAAAATACTGTCAGCGCCTTAATCTTTGTGATAATCATCAAGGATTTGTAATTATCCGAGAAGGTTGCCATGAAAAAACCAAAACCAAAAACGAGAACCACAAAAATGAAGATAAAAAATGCATGACCATATTACGAGACCAGGGTGAAAAGAAGGATTTCAAATTTGTTTTCTCACAGCAAATAAAATGCGAAGTTAAGAACTTTCCATCCATAACTTATAATAAATCTATCGCTCTATCGCTCCTCAAGTTCCAGTAAGACTCGCCTGACATTCATTGTTCTTTTGTGTCTTAATGAGTAACCAACAGCCCTTTTTACTCTTTCTTTAACCACATTCCCTGTGATAAATTGTGATCATGTATCGTGGAAAGTGGAACCACTAACTAGTGAAAACCTATTATGTCATGTGAGTTCTCCTACATGAATGTGTTCAAGCAGTTCAGCTTCACCAAAGGTTGTCTGAAAAGTAGAAACTTATGCCTAATAGCCATTGGTAAGCTTCTCTTGGCAAAAACTCTTTCATACTTAGCCTCTGAAACAATGCCTCAGAGAATAATCACTTTTTACCTAGTGTGACCCTAATTCCATCTGAACATTACCATCATCATCCCTGCCTGCTCCATTTTGAACTTACTAGTACTCAAGATGGTAAGACCCTTACACTCAGCACCATACAGCACCACTGTCTGATATTAGCCACACGTTATCAACCTTTATTTCTTCATTTTTTTTTTCAAAAGTTTCAGCTCTACCTTCTAGAATATATTAATGTCAATAAGTTTTCTATTTAAATCACTATGCTATTCGCCTGTGTATAAATCACATCATTCATTCCGTTCTTTGAAAATCCACAGCCAAAATCTCAACCCCTTGGAGAAAATCCTCCGTCACAAGTCAGTTAAACTCGTATGAACTTTTCCCTTAAATTACTCCAGGACGGTAAGTAACAGAACATAAACATGGCATGAACATATGCAAAGCAGATGGTTTTATTCATAAATCAAATCCTAGAAAGAAAGAGATCAATGATGAAATAGTATTGAAAATCAGGATAGGGGGCAGGCATACTCCAAGAGAGATGAATCAGTGGATTTTTTTGAACTTAGAGATAAAATGCAGACAAATATAGGCTTAATATTGAGCAGGGGAAAGGATTCTCGACACCCCGATAAACTACATAATTCTTGAAACAAGTTCAATGACAAATGGCTAGTTTAGATCTAAGGTTATACCGAAGCAGCAGTTTTTTTATTAATTAGTTTTACATACTACTAACTTCAAAGTATCAAATTTACACAAACAAAAACTATAACATGAATGAACCAAAGAACTGGTGTCATTCTCGAAAGAGAAAGTTCTGCCATGTTTTGAATTTTAACTACATGCAATTGAAAGCATAAAACATGATAAAAAGTTAAAGCAGGGAAAGAACACATTCCTTACCAATGGGTTATATGGTTTAGTGCGCATGTCAGGAAACGTTCTTGGCCTATCTTGAAATGACCCAATAGTACCGTTCTCAACATCTTCATCCATCATGATTGAATGGGAGGAATTGACCCTCCTAGCCACTGGAAACGTGTTGGGCTCAACAGTCTGGGGGATTTCACCCCCTGATCCTAGTCGCTGAATCTTGGATGTTGGTAATCAAACCTTAACGCTACAAAATTTCAGCTTGACCGGATTCTATAGGAGTGCTTCCAAAAATGTACTTGCTTCCAGATCTAGAAGGTCAGTAGGCCTCCTGCATAGACAGTCTCCACATGCAATATTGCTTCAATGCAGCTTCTCAGAGCCTTGTTAACCTGAGAAAAGATTATGCTCATCAATCTAACAGAGATTGGTCTGAGACACAAAGTGCTACTACAGGAATAAACTTTTTCAGCATTTGCGCAACATGCCAGCCATTTAGATGATACAATCAATAAATCCCCAATCAAAGAATCGAAGTTTGGCATGTGTAAGAATGTAGGAACCACCGCTACCTGAAATCCGTATAGGATACTAACCAGGAAATATCACTAAAGAATCGATAAGCGGTTATCATGTTGAACAGTGGTAACAAGTAACAAAAGAAAACTAGCATAGAGGAGTCTGCAAAATGGAATTTGATGAAGTGACTCATTTTCACTCATAAATATGGTTTACTAGGATGGATTATCATGGATATGACGTAACTTTGCAGTAATAAAAAAGTATGTTTAATGTAATGCGCCAAACAAGTCTGTTCAAGCCTAGATCATGAATACAATACCAACTTACTTTAGCAAGTGTATTCTAATATCGATAAAGCTGGTGAGTCAACCTAGACGATTTGCAAGTAAACAAATCAAGTGTAACTGACAAAATCCTTTCCAATTTGGTGAGTACCCTAAGCCTCAGAGTTGCTAATTTGCTATCATCATGCTACTCTCCAAAACTTTGCTTTCTCCAGTAATGCAGCTTTTCACCATAGTCTCCATATAAGATGCGTTCGCTTAAACCCTAAGCAACACTACATGGTGCACACTTCACACTTGGCATTGGGACACTTTAGAACACTCTAAACTTACTCAAGCGCCTTGGCTCTTCGAGACGGGTAAATCCATTAACATCCTTGGACTAAACCCCCAATTCAATCGCAGTATACTCCTTACCACAGTCCCATACAGAGCTCATCCCTCACACCATCCACTTCCCATCATTGACAAACCTCCAATCAACTCACAACCCACCACTCAATCCACTGCCCTCCACAAAACCCACCATTGTCATCGTACCAATTAGCTTCCTCTTACACCCAAAATCCAAAATTTCCCCAAGATACTAAATCCCCACCAAACCCCACAAGCAAAATCCAATAAAAACCAAAAAGGAACAAAACCCAGATGCCAATTTCAAGAATCAAACACAAACAAGCTTAAACAGACTTCGATGACTCACCAAACACAACAAGGTAACACACAAAGAATCCGTCACCGGAGCAATGTGCCCGGCGATCTGAGAACTCGTTGCTGGGTATTGAAACCGCAGATCCGGCGATGGTGATGATGATGAGGCAGTTGTGGAATTGAAATGGAGTAGAGCAGGGTTGCGTAGATTCGGGTAAATGGGAGAGAGGGACAGAGAGAATGGAGTGACTATTGGTGAATGTTGATGTAACCAGTAATCTATCGTTTTTATGATATCTTAAATATTTTATACTATTTTCATTTATTAAATGTTATATATGATTATGAATTAAAAAAATAAGAAAAAAATAAATATGTAATTAAAAATTAAAATTAAAAAAATAAGATAGATCAAAATTTACGTATTAAAATAAATATTATAAAATATATGAAAAAGAAAAAATACATCACAATTAGTAATAATAGATTTATGCCTAATTTGAAGTATTTTTAAAATTTTTGATGTCACCTTGATTTCATATTAATTATATGTCCATTAATTAAATTACGAATCGTCTATGACACAATCAAATGATATTTTTTTAATATATTATGAAATATTAAAAGTAATTTAACTTAAAAAAATTAAATATAGTTAAAATATTAAAAATAATTTATCATAAAATTTTAAAAATAATTTAATTTTGGACCAAAACAATTTCCAACATATATCATTTAATACTAAAAAATAATAAACCATTAAAACTAAGGATCAAGATTTATTAATTAAAATATTACATTTTTTATGGAATAGAATAAATAATTCTTTATCATATGCTACTAAATTTAGTCGGTCCATACACGACAATATAAGGATCAAAGTCTTTGTCAATAATAATATAAGGATCAAAGACTTGGTGCCTTTGGAGTTGATGTTGGGCGTTTCCATACATCACACTGAAGTCTTTTATATATATATATATATAGTCAATATTTAATCTATTTAATATGTTTTTGTATTTTTTAATTCAAAAATATGTGATTGATTTAAAATCAATCATCATGTTTGAATTTATACCATAAAAAAGGATTTCTAAAAAGATTCCGTTTCACAGAATCACTATTACAGAATCTTCAATATTTTCTTTTATGATATAAAATTAACTAATATGATTGATTTTAAATCAATCCCATAAACCCCTTTTTAATTTATTAGTAAATTTATGGGGTTTTGGATTTGGTAGAAAAGTATGTTTAGCCGTCTCAGTCGTCAGTTTTTCATTCCATACTAATATGATTTTGTAGTTTCTTATCAAAGAATGTGAGAAACCCAGACTCATTGTCATTTCTATTAAGATATCAGATTGCAGAATTGCTAAATATAATTTTTTGTATACTATTCACTTGATAATCTCATTTTTATTAGTTGATTTGTGATAATCATCCCTAGATCTCCCATATTTGACTAATACAATCTCAAATTATATCAATCGGAGAGAGAAAATATTTAAAAGGACAGTGTTAGAAAGAGTATAACTAGCATTCATCACTAGGATAAAATTGATCCAACAAAAAGTTCAAATATTTGTTTTGTTTTTTATTTTCATTAAAAAAACAAATATCAAATTTTTTTTTCTTAAACAATGAAATGAAAGGATTTAATTAATAAAAAATTTATCTAAAAATATAAAAAGTAGAAAAAAAATCAAAATCAAATGGAGTTGACTCAATAATAAATCGTTTTCTCCTAAATATAAGGTCAGGATTCGACACCTAAGATTAACACGGAAACACCCTCTTTATTTGTAAAAATAAGGGTAAGGTCTCCCCCACATCCTACACTACGTAATTATGGGGTATATTTTTTTCTTTATGCATGTGAAGAGATATTTTTAAAAAAGAAAAAAAAATAAGTGTCATGACATAAATATATCTAATGAAAAATAAAGAGTTAAGATTAAATAGTAAAAAATAAAAGATTAAGATTAAAAGATAACATTCTAATCTCAACTCTTTATTTATTATTAAACACATCTATATTGATACACATTTTCTCAAACCCTTTTTAAAAACATACAATTCTAAAATAGCATGTTCTCCACCGAGCATCAACGCCGGAACCGGTTCGCAATGCCCTCTGCCTTCACCCTCGCGCTGCCTATTCCCCTTTTCCTTCCCCATTCAGTCGTCATCGTGCCCGATGATGGCAAAATGGCTAGGCGGATTTTCCCTTCTCGCATATCTCCATTCCCATTATTCTTCACAACATCCACTCTGCAATCCCAACGATTTAAGGGTATGTGGGACTCGATTGTCACAAAATGATTACGATCAGAGAAATCTTGATTTTGTTCTTGAGATAGCAGGATGATTACTACTTTGGAGTTTCAACCATCGGTTTGTTTCATAAAGCATAGGCGTTTTGTTTTGATCGAAATAACGTTCTATTTCAAAAAAACATAGATATTTTATTTCAAAATAACATAGATTTTTTGTTTTTTAAGCACGTGTATCGTTTTAAAATATTTTTTAAATTTTTATAGTTTTAGACAATTTGTTGTTAATTAATTGAAGGAGTAATTTTCATGCTTCAAGCCTTAAAGTTCAACCTTCAAGCATCTGAGGATCGCGTTTGTTTTCGTGACATTAATCACGACATCGAAGCATAAGTTACTTTGCAAGGATTTAGCCGAACATACACTATCCACTTTAAAGTGCATTCCTCTCACACTATGGCTTCTCTTGTGTAATCCACTAGAAATCAAATCCAAATCACCAGTAATCCAAACTCTATGCAATGGATAATGATAAAGGGACAAAAATCACCCGAAAAAAGGAACAGCTCTTGAACCCGTGACATGGAAAACGAAATGATTGTGACTTGAAATGGAGGGAATTACAGTCTCCAATGCCAAATTTGGTACGAATACGTTGAAATTCAACAGCATGATTGCTGCTACAAAAGTTAAGACCTTGATCTTCCTTTCCTGTGACAGCTTGTTTAAGGGGAAATAGATTTAAAGATCCCGAAATTTCAAATTTTGACGCATAATTTTTTCAATTTTAAAAATGATTATATGTTTTTTTAGAGAAATTTTTTGTCAAAAAAATAAAATATATTTTTAGAAAGGTCATATATCAAAATCAGATTTTTTTTCAAAATTTAAAAAGTTGGTTATTTCTATAATTTATGGGATAAAGTGTGATAATTGAGAAGGATTAAATGTTATTTTTTTTTTGTTTAAAAGAAAAAATGAGGATTTGATATTATGGTGGGTCGAGACGGCAAACACTGCGGTAACCGGGTATAGTGAGATAGTAAGTTTTACTTTTTATATTATAAATTGAAAATTTTATATTATAAATTTATATAATTATATTGTTAAATTTTAATCATAAAATTTGGTTGTGCAATTTTAACAATTTATAATATAAATTTCTTAATTTATATTATGAAAAGTAAAACTTACAATCTCACTACAGCCAATCAACTTCCGTGATTCCAGCCACTTTTTCTGTTGATATTAAACCAGATATAACGGCTGCTGCAAAAGCTTTTATTCAATGCAATGGACTGATTAATTGATTAGTTATGACTAGATCTGAAAGTTTCGAAAAAAATTTCAGAACCGGTGACTCTGCTTTCCAATCAGTTCAATGTGTTTCTAAAATCAGTTATGATCGATTCAAAAGAAACCTCCACAACCTGTACTTTGCTTTCTAGTATAGTTTCTATTTCATCCCTAATAAACAACTTCCGTTCGATTTCACTGGTTTCATTATATAGTGAAGTGAAAACAAAAATCAAAAAACAAAAATACCAAACTAGCCCTGAGGTTACGCGCCACCAGCAAAATAGTTCACCCCTTGGCTACATCAGCCCACGGTCCTGCCAAAACATGATTTTAGTACAGGCTAACACACACCAAGTCCAAAACCGTTAGCTTCGGGACTCCAAAAGCGACACGTCGAAGGCGATTTCTAAGGGCGACCATACTGTTAGGTCTTTAAACACAGAATCAAGTAATCAACCCCAGGTGCCTTTGAAGAGTGGAGTAGCAGCGACACTCTCCCCGAAAGTCTTAACCAAGTCCGAACACGAACTATCAGCCTCTCCTCCTTCCGTCTTCAGCTCGAGCCACAACTCCTCCTCGATATCATCTGAAGCAGATATGAGCAAGAACTCACAACCTTCGTAGTTCAGGAAATCTGGAGGATCAGCCGCCGAGTACCTATTGTTCCCGGACTGACCCTCCAAGTGAGCAGGGAATGTCGCCTTTCTCTTACTCTGAATGCCCCTAAAGCCTGAGGAGCCACCGCGGCCATGCTGATCAGGATTCTTGATCTGTATCAGGAACGAAGCTTCACGCTCTATGTTGAGCGCCTCTTGTGGCTCATTCTCCTTTCCCTCGGATGGAAATTCGAGGCGATATATGAGACGCGTGTGCGTTTTCCTGCCAGACTTGTGCTTTAGGATACGATATACGCCTTCTCCCAAAGCCCTTGCCGGGTAGGTTTGCCTGTGTCCCCTGGTCGATGTATCATACTCCTCCGCAATGAGATCAATATAACAATGCAATTCAGAAAAAGATCTACTCAAGCATATACATCAGCGCATTTCTCCAAGTCATGAGCCTCGAAAACAAAATTTCACCTAAATCCTGTCAGTACTTGACCAATGCAGACCGGGAAAAAACAAAAGATTGTAGAACACGTGACCAAGGGATTTTTCCAGGATAAACAAGACATGAGCATCCATCTAAGAAGCCTCCCAAACAGAAATATCATAGATGAGTCTTCAAAATCACCAGGTATGATTACCTCCTCCAAGCGCGGCCTTGACATCCTCGATTTTTGTCATGACCAACTCGACGAACCCCCAATAAGGGGTTCTCTTCCGATTTGGATCAGGAAGGCTCTTCTTTCCCATCACAATTAGTCGAAACAGCGGCTCTTTTTCTATATTCACTTCCTGCAAAACGCAACAGGACATAACCGAAATAAACACGAAAAACATACATACAGCATTGCTATCAGTAGTATTCTCATTATGGGCGGACCTGGATGCCATGTCCTCCTCTTGTAGACTTATTTTCATCAGTACCATCACTTTTTTTTGGTCATCACCAGCATTTTGATCAGACGAGCCACTGGCCTCGACGTGACCCTTGCCGGAGTCAGGGGCCTGAGTCACCTCGACCAAGCGGTCCCCTGACTCGGGACGGAGTACTATGTACAACCTCTGCACCTCGCTGGGATTCTGAGCTTCTTCCTTGTTTACCTTTGGCCTATAGAAGAAAAATATCTCCCCTCTTTCCTACAACGTGCACAAATCCAAGAAAATGATTCAGATTCAATTCAACCACATGAATATCTCATATCTTAAACCACAAATCGGCAAATGGCATTGCAAGTTATTTACATATTAATTTTTTCCCGTACATTCTAAGCAAAACTACATGGTATTCAACATTCATGTATTTTTTCCCATGAGCATCATACGCAAACTTTTTACGATGACATAAAACAATATCCCCGTTATGCACAGTAACGGTAGTGGTAAGCCTACACACATCTCATTCTCGTCCTCCCAGACATCATCTTGACAGGAACATCTAGACTATTGTTGTTGTTGCTCATCATAAACGACATTTTTTCTTATCGAAATCTTTAGAATCATGTCTGAAATTGGTCCATGTTTCCAGACGGTCATCAAGATGACAGATTAAAATACACAATCAGTTGGACTATCATCGAAATCGCGTACAATACAATATGATCAACAGAGGAACAAGAGTTGGATAAGAGACCTGAATATGAGTTTCAGGGTGGCTCTTGACCTTGACTTCCTCTCCTTGTCCCATTTTTGCTGCTTATCAATTTTTTTAGCTAACCTGGTTTGCTGCTTCATCTCTAGTTTAGGCTGAAGTTCAATTGGCAGCTTTGAGCCTTCATAGCTTTATGCATTGACATGTGTGTAATATTTGTTCCCCTCCTAGGCAACCACATCCTCTGTCGATGACAGTAATCTATATCTTTTTCTTTTTCCTTTTTTTTTTTTTTTTTTAAAGTTCAAGCAAAGAGTTCGAGTGCACTTTTATTCTGTATTGAGAATGTTCCTTTGACTAGCAAATCAATGTCAATCTTCCTTCCACCAAAAATATAATATTTTCATTTTAAAATAATCTATAATAAGTAAATTTGTTTCGAAAATTTTCATGAAAAAAAAAAGTGTTTAGATCATTCCGTTACCATACTTTTCTTTGTTAACTCGTCTCTCAATAATTAGAGTAAATCTCACCATATCCACAAAAAATTGAGGTATTTTGAGATAATTTTCAAAAACTCAACACATATTTAAAAATCAATTCCCTTTCCGAGCACATAGGAAGATTTAAAAAATAGAAAAAAAAAGGAAAAAAAGAAGAAAAAAGAATAAAACAGATGACATCAATGTAGAATACTCCATCTTTACATTGCTATTCATCAGTTAATGTTCCATTTCAACCTGAACGAAATATAAAACAAAATCTACAAACAAATATGACCTTATCATCCATTGAAACGGGAAGGAAGAAGATGATCAGATCACGATGATGATCTCGAACAAATCTCCTTGATGATCACGGTTTCTATTATCGTTTTTGAATGACCAAACTGACGAAAACCCTATGATTTGGAAAAACAATGAAAAGATGACGGTTATGGGAAAGCAGCGTGTTTGATTTTGAAAAATTTGAAAACTTTATCAAATGGGAATAATTTTAGCATGTTGTATGGAATGGAAACTTTTTTGTAAAACCTATACCCTAAGGGAATTTTGTCAAAAAAAAAAAAGAAGAAATAATGAATTAATATGTAAATTAACTCAACTATAATTAACTGTATCTATTACAATATAAAAATCCGTTATAAATCTCGATTTATAAATAAGATAAAATTCATACATTATATAGAGATTGTTGTAGTTAGGTGGTTTAATAAAATAATGAATACTATAAGATATAATCATTCATTGTTTGTGTTAAATAAAAGAAAAATTTATCCAAAAATATAAAAACTTTAAAAAAAATTCTAAAAATATACACACAAAAAAATAATGTCAAAAACATATAATTTTCTCAAGCATTCAGTTCGGAAAAAGAAGTAAAGTGCCTGAGAATACAATTTTGCTCAGGCGCTCTGTTTCTATTCAAAATAAAGCACCTGCTTTGTTTCATACAACAAGGTCGTTCTGTTTTACAAAACAAAGACGTTCTATTTTTAAAATTATAGTTTTTTGAAATTATTTTTCTGCTTATAGGTTTTTAGAATTATTTCTGAACTTTTATAATTATAGGTAATTTATTGTGAATAAAATGATAGTACAAAAATTATTTCAGTATTATTATTAATTTTATTATTTTTGTTGCATAAAATATTTGTAGAATGATATGAATTTGTTTATTTTCTATCATCAAATAGTTATAAATTTGATACTTTTAAGATTTTAATCTCAACCGTCAACTCGTAATCAAAGAACAATAAAAGAATTGGATAAAATTTCTATTAATTTCATTAAACATAAATTACTCTATTGTCCTTTAATTTTTGTAAATACGATAATATGCGGTTTGTCCTTTAAAAAAATTAATTGGATAAGAATTCGCTTAAATACAAAAATTCTTGTTATTATTTTATTTATTGTTTATCATCGAATAGTTATGATTTTTTTGTTCAATTCCCTTTGATTTAGATTTAGATAGATTTTATTTGTATAAGTTTTACTTTTCATTGCAAATTTAGATTTATATTTAGATATTAGATAGATATTGTTTAATAAAAGTTTTAAATTTTAGTTTTTCAATTTTTTTAAAATTTTTTTCAATAAAATTTTAACATTTTTCCAACCTGATACTAAGATAATATGAAAATAAATATTTACATTATCCTCGATTGTATCGATTATCAACAAGATAATCCTCCATATTGAGTAGATCCATTTAGTCAAAGATCAAATTCTTATTCCGTTTTATCTAGTTTTCACGTTTAATAGTTTTTTTTTTTTTCAATTTTATCATTTTAATAAATATTTATGTAAGATTAAAGTTTGTAAAATTATTTTATGAAATATTTTTTATAGTTTTGTTCTTTTCATTTGATAAATATTTTGTTTAAGATTAAAGCATTACAAAATTTATTCTGTGATAGTATATATAATAGATTAGATTAGATTAGAAGATTTATTTATTAGTTTTTGATTTTTTTTATAAATATATTTATTTAATATTAGGAATGATAGTATATATAATAGATTAGATTAGAAGATTTATTTATTAGTTTTTGATTTTTATATATATATATTTATTTAATATTAGGATGGATGACGTTTCGCGGGATGTCACGACATACCGTCTAAAGATTTTGGATAATACTATATATATTAGATTAGATTAGATGTATCACACAAAAGGATATGCTCTCCTCTTTCTATATACTTGGAGTATCATTGTAGTTACTTCATGTAGGCTACGACATGGCAAAAAAACCAATGTGCAAGAAACTTCCCTTCACGTCAAAATACGAATATGCAGATGGACTCGAACTCGACAGGTTGACGAAGAACTGAGAAGTATATAAATGGAACATTTTCTTTGCATCACTGTACATTTGTTAGTTTTCCATCTCAACCTAGGAGTACAAAACCCCTATAGGATCTCTGCATCTCTTGCTATAGCTCAATGGTAGTTAGATGAAAAATGCAGCAGGTTCCCGCACATCTTCACTATATCGCCTTTTCCCTAGGCAACAACCTGCACAATGCCAATGTGCGAGAAAGCCACGAAAAAATCGTGGCCAATGGCTATCTCTAATCCCAAAATGGTCGATCACACAGCGACCTTGTATCGTATATACAGAAACAAATGAACCAAGATTCTGTACACCAGGTGAACTATCTGCATCAGATGGCTTTGTTGCGATTCAACCATTCAACCTCCGGCAGCAGCACTAGCCATCTAGGATGCTGGATCTGTAGATTTGGCAATGGCCAGAAGAAAAAGAAAACGAACAGTCACCATAGTATTTTTTTAATTTTAATTGGTAATGCTTGATTAAATAGTTTCAGCAAATGAAGAGAAGAAAAATATTAAAAAAGAAAAAATGGTACCTGAGTGACCAGCTCTTGGTGTAGAGTTAGCTGATGGAGCCCTTGAGCTGCTAGCTGTGGAGTTCCCAAGCAGAGGATCACTGAAGGCTTCCTGCAATTATAAAACTTGATTCGTCAAAGAAGCATTGCAGACGTTGGATATTCTCCCCGCTACGAGAAAGCTTTGGTCTGCTCGTCGCAAAACCGCGCAAGAGTTACCACACGACAAGATATCAACATACAAAGGTCATCCTAAAAGTGATAATTTGAGAACTCGCCTCTGATATAACTTATGCATTGATGCTAAAACACGTCTTGAATGTTGAGTATATGGATAATCAAAGGCTAAAAATGTGCATTTTCCACTGACCTGTGAAGGCTGGCTGCGATTTGATGGAGGGGCGGTGCCAGGATAAAACATGTACTGCATCATACTCTCATCAGCCAATTCTCTTAATCGAGCAAGCTCGGGCAAGACCACTTTCCCTAGATCTGGCCGGTCTTTTCTCCTCAATTCTGCGCACTGAACTGCCAGCTTTGCAAGGCACAATGCCTCTTCCCCCGGCCAATCAGGCACAAGTGGGTCAAGCATTTCAGCAAATTTTCCGCTCTCTATGGCTAAAGAAACATGATGAGCCAAAGCCATTGGCGGCTTTGCAGTTATAAGCTGAAGTAGCAAGATACCCAAGGAGTAGACATCAGACTTCACCCCAAGCATTCCCGTCTGTTGATATTCAGGATCTATATAGCAAAACGTCCCAGCAGTAGATGTCATGAGATACTGTGTCACACTGTCGGCAACAGAAGGCGGGACCAATCTGGCCAATCCAACATCGCTGATCTTGCTGACAAAGTTCAGATCCAACAAGATATTTGCTGGTTTAAGGTCTCTATGGACTAGTGGCTCCGGTTTGGTCTGGTGAAGGAAATGCAATCCTGTTGCAATCTCAGCAGCAATCCTAAACCTTAGTTGCCAAGAAAGAGGGGGAGACTTGCCTCGACGAAAGAGGCAGTCTTCTAAACTCCCTCTGGCCATGTACTCATAGACAAGGCAGCCATATTCTGGGCAGGCCCCTAGAAGGAGCACCAAGTTCGGATGCCTTATGCAGCTCAGCACTTCAACCTGCAATCATTTAATGAGGAAAATACCATGAAATTCAACATGTTGTCCTAGTTGATTCATTAGAAATGTTGAGAAGCCTTTTCGCCGACAATATTACCTAAGAGTAGAACCCTACATCTCCAGAAATATTATTAATAGTCCAAAAATAACAACTGAGGTCCAAACATACAAATGAAAATGTCTATAACAGATGACACAATTCAGGAAAAATCCCTGTTGAAGGCAAAACCACCAGATAACATGCCAAGGCATGAATAGAAATGAACTGCAAATAGAAACAAATTCTTTTTTGTTTCTACAAAGGTAAAACAATCTCATCTTCATTTATCCTTCATTAACGGGGCAGTGAACCTGTTTTATGTTATTAAGAGCAAAGTTAATCAGCCCAACTTCTTGGAAATTTAACTCCTCGAGTTAAACAAGGAGTATGTGTTCTTACCTCTTGTTGGAACTGTGTCCGTCCTTGTGCTGCATCTGGTCGTAGAACTTTAACTGCAACCTGTGTGTGATCAAGGTTGCACTTGAATACAGGGCCATAGCCTCCTTCTCCAATCTTACGAGATTCGGCAAACGATTCTGTAGCAGCTTCAATCTCATCAATGGTGTATTTCCTGTACCTGACAACACTTTGGGCTGATGCCATCATCCAGCTCTCCTCTTTCAGGGACTTCATTTCTGCACTTAATCTTTTGTCTGCTTCCAGCATTGCAATCCTTCTTGCAGCCTCTTCTGCACCAAAATTTCCTTTACCGTAGGTTTTTTCTCCATCTGCAGTATCTTCTGATTTTTTCTCTTCCTCGAGTCTCCAGCGTTGAAGTTCCATTGCCTGCAAATAATATTGTTTGAGATCTTTTCTCTCCTTCTTCTCCCTCCTCCTCCTCCTCCTCCTCCTCCTTTTTCTTTTAATTTTTTAATTATAAGAAACACATGTAAGATGTCTACAATAAAGCTTACACTATGGGAGATGTAATGTTAACAATACCTTCTGTTTTGCACCGAGTGCTTCTCTGTAAGCGGTGCCATACAAATCCATTGTTTGCTTGAGCTCCAGCCTCATTCTTCTCATTTCAGCTTCCATTTCTTCCTACAGAATTCCATTTTTCACACTAAAAGTAAAAAATCACAATCAACATTCTTCTGCATACACTGTACTCATTCCTGGTACATATGACAATATAATTTGCTCAAATCCATGCATCTCAAATTTATGTATGTCTTTGGACGGTAATTGCAAGAACAATGGTTTTAAAAGAAAAATCACTTACAGTCATTTGTGATGCACCTGAACTCCTTCCACTCTCATGTGAGATTGAGGAGAACTCAGAGAAAGGGTTACGTTCTGAACTGACAGAAAGTCGCGGTGACATTCTGAAGCCATCCATAATATCATAGTGCACTGGAGACATAAGATCAACGCTTGTCCTTTCAGAGCTCACAAACGAAATGTCTGAATATGACTCCTCCGCAAAAGGCTTCTCTGTCAATCTTCTCAACCTGATTTAACAGTAAAGCAGTCAGCTCCTTTCTTCCAGGTGTTATCCGAAAAGCTTCCGGCATTTTTGCCCCGCTGCCCCTACCCAACAAATCTTTTTGTGTGCACATATACAACTATGCCCCTTTGGCTCGAGTCGCAATGAACTTCCAAGCCCGTATCTGATACCTAACGATGTGTTCATCCATCCTGCCCCTTATATCTCTTTTTCTTTCTTTCTTTGTTTTTTTTTTTTTGAACTGAACTCTTGTTCTTTTTTAATGATGATTATCTACAATTATAGTTACCGGAAGACATACTTGAAGGGATCCTTATCTTCGAATGATCTCCGAGGAACAATTGGAGCCTTATCCCCTGATAGGAGAGAGCGAAGTCATGAACAGAGAATTCAGGGAGAATTAAAAAGAAAAAATCACAAGAAGAATCAAGGAAACAGGAAAATACCTCTCGTGCTGGTACTACTTCTAGGGGTCGAGTCAGCGCTAGTTTTTACTTTAACAAGGCTCTGTAATTGCTTTTCCAGGGGGGAAGAGAACGGGGCTGATCGTGAAGCATTGCGCATGGAGGAAATCTTCCCCTTCGAGATAACATAAACACAGCAGAAATCAGGTGCTGCTTTGGACACACTTGTTGCGACATCTACGTGCTTGAACTTCCTGTTTAATATCAAAGTCAAGTTGCTAAGCATGAACCACCGAAAGCGGGATTTGTATTTTTAGTAGACACTATGGTAAACCATACTTTTCCCTTGGAGTTAACTCCCGTTTGAACTGCCTAGCTATGAGAATCAACGTCTACGCTGTAGATATTCATGAGATGTTCTTGGCATGGCAACCTCACAGATCTATGGTTACGGTAGATCAGTTGCCATACCATTTTCACAGAGTTGTCTACAAATGGTATGATCAAAAAATTTGAAATTCTAAACATAGGAATCGGTTATAAATGCAGGTAGAGTATCCTCCACGATAATAAGAAATCGAGCCTTGAACTTAGCATATGGAAAAAGAAGACATGGACAAGAAGAAATCATATGTCCTCACTGAGGAATGATGTTTACCTCATAAAGCCACCTTTAGGAGCACCAAGGACCAAATTTTCAATTGCGTTGAAAGTGAGGAAGTCTAAGAGAGCTCTCACTATATCTGTATCTTCAAGTGTAATATCAAGGCAAGGTATCTGATGAAAATATGAGGCAAAGCAATGAGAGAGAGACCAGAAACACAGTTATGTAGCAAAAAGAGAAGTTAGTTCAACTTACATCTTTTCGGGTACAAAAACAGCGATAAGTGAGGAACAAATCTTTTGTTTGTTTCTCGAGCTGTTTTGCGACGGAAGCTGCACCCAGACTTCCATCTGCTTGGACAGCCCCTGCAAAGAAGTACAGTCTTTCAAATAAAATTTACAGCTCGTAAAAGATAATTCGTGAGCAACATTCCTATCCCTTCACAGAAATATATGCAATTACTGATCAAATACAAGGAATTGATTTCCACCTACTATGTCAACTTAAGTGTCAAGACTTGTATTCAATTCAAATAAACAAAGCAATATTAAGATGATTCAACACACAAAGCTATGACAAAGCGATGCTTCCTCCGTCATTACCCCCAGTTCGAACCAAAGGAAGTAGCTAAGGACCCATAGAAGATACAGCCATGGGCCAAGTGCAGAAATGAAACTAGGAATTCTAATTGGGAAGCACCATTATGCCATTGTTATACTCATCGTATAAACGTGTTTAAAGAAAAACCTTGCCCCTCATTGGCATGGCATGGGAAAGGATCATCAAGCAAATAATTTAAGAGAAACACAGTGAATTCGGGCAGAAAATCCAGAAGGAAAAACCATGAGCCTCAAAAGGTACCACATCAGACATTAATATAATCCGTGTTTGCAGGTCTTCAAATAAAAGGGAAATAATTAATCAGCTAATTTTCATCATGATTCCAATCAATACCAAAAACTGAGCCTATGCTACATCCTTGGTGGCCACTATAGCTGTTTTGCACCATGACTCAATACGCCATCGCCCAAAGGTTTTTTGTGGTCGATAAAATGTAATATTTGTGCCACCATGTCTTGATGCAGCTTTCATTCATGTCACATTTCAACGGTGAATCTAAGATTCTAAATAACCTTTGGGTGCATAAACATCATGAAGCACCCACCAAAGTGCCATTAACCATGGTTTTGACTGTTACAAACAATTAGACGATTTTTTCCCCTACTAATTGACAATTTAAGTTTAAAAATTCTTGACATTTCGAACCAAGGTCATCCGACGATCACGATTGGCAATATTAAGACCGTGGTGTCCGCAGCTTTCGATGAACACAAGGGAAGATGAGACCTATTACTTGTACGGAAGGTTTGAAGCCTACAACATGTAAAGCAATCCAAAGGGAATGTCCACAATATAAACTAAAATGACTTCAAGATATAAAAAGGAAAAGCAACATTCTCCCGCAACATGATATGCACGAACCTGTGACCAAATTCTAATCAACTTTTCCTTACGAGTCACACTCAAATATCGTGTTACATTTACACGGAAAGCAAGGGACGCTATCGTAACATAAGTTAAAAAATCATCAATTCATAGTACATTCCAAGAGCTAAAATTGCATTGCAATAACCAGACGACGAGAATTTAGAAAATCCGATAACTATGAACCCGAAAGCAGCTGAGAAAACAAACCTGAAGAAGGTGCAGATTTGTTGACAACATGAACCAAGATAACAGGAGACCCCTTCACGAGCAAATTATCAATCGCCCATTTCAGCGCGTACTGACTGGACTTATCCTTGTCGATCGCCACCGCCACCGTTCCGTTCCCCTGCACCTTCTTCGATCCTCCGACACCGCCGCCGCCGATGCTCTTCGACGCCCACATTGTCTTCGCCTGATCCCTAAAATCGACGGATTCCTCGATTAATTTTCAAATTCACATGATCAATTCTGTTCTTTTTTTTTCTCTCTCTTTTTTTTTCTATTTTGAGTGGAGATTCGAATTTAGGACGGGAATGAAATGATTGATTGATCATTGGGAATCCGTTGATGGAGGAAAAAGCATGGAACGCGAAATTCGGCGAGGGTTTGGCTGTTATGAATTCGCCCTCCATTTTTGGGGTTGTGCAGAGAAACCCCTCAATTTTTTTTTAATTTTTTTTGCTCTTTCAACGAAGACGGGAAAAACATAGAAAATGAAAATAAATTAATTTTATACAGTTAATGTTAATATATATATTATTTTATTTTTTTTCATATAGATGTATTTACTCACACATCCTTAATATTGAGATAATTCGGCTCTCATGTGGAGTTTTCAAAAACTAGAGTTCTGACACCTTCATATTCCTGACAAAATTAACTATGGAAGCATACTGCTTAGTTAATTCCCATCGACAATCCGAGCTTATACTTGTTCCAGTGTTTATAGGATAAAACATATCATCTGTCTTCATGACTGGCATGACATTTGCTGCATACATGTTGTTCTAGTGTTTACACCATAAACCAAATATGAGGAGCTCCCTGCATTATTTAGAAACTATCCTTGCTTCAAACCCTTTTAACACAACAATAACACTCATCTTTTCATGACAACAGGAAGCTCAGCATCAATCGAAGACGAAGAACATTCTTACGATTTACAGCAACACATCAACAGAATAACCACAGGAAAGAGGACGAATGACAGGTACATTGAATTCAAGCCCTCACCTCTTCAGGTTTAAATCACCATGTCACTGCTTATAGTTACATTGAACTCGTCACATCAGTGTTTCAAACTTCTTCGGTTGCACACCTACAGTACAATCTATATTTACAACAATTGAACAACAATGGAGGGATGAGTCTGAATGAGAACGACGATTCTCGTCAAGAATGGGAGGATAATGAGTGGTCACTCAGTACTAACATTAACCACAACCTCTTCTGAAGTTGACTTCAGCTCGGCTTCAACACAGAGCTTTTTCTGGCAAGGTTGCTGCTCGGGATCAGGATTTTCATCGGCTTCATGTTTTGCTGGCGGTCTAGGAAGTGGCATGGGTACTGTTTTGGGCTCTGGAAGCTTAGGAGAAGAGTCGGTAGTCAAGGAAGAAGTAGATGGATGTGGCTCTCCTCCTTGTTCTCCTTGAGTCAACGAGGACAGGCTCAATGGGGAGATCAAGGCACTGCCGGCTTTCCTTTGCTCTTCCAAGATCTTCTGTAAGAATCTTGCATGCTCTTCAATGCGCAACTGAAGAGCCCGTTGGACCTGCATACGCACCAGAAAAAAACAATAAAAAAATAAAATTGAAGAAGGCTGCTGGAATGCTGAACAATACAACCAGCGCTTAACCATAAAAAGCATAAACACCACACGACTACAGGGATGATACACATACGAGACAACACAATGCAAGTGCATAACATAGCATCAGCTCAATGGCACTGAAACAGCTACATTATCACACAAAACTTAGCAAGTCAGAGACCATGACATGGCAATTTTCCATCTAGTTAGTTCATCTGCGAATAATGTCAGGCTCTCCAATAAAAGTGTAGCTGGTGGCATTTCTTTTATCGCAGGTTTCCTGACACGAAATAGGACACTGACGATAGACAGAAGACGAAGACGATGGACACAACAAACCGATGCATACTGCTAGTAGGTATGCCACGCCATCCAAAGGTGCAACATATAAGACCAAGGCTATGCAAAAACAACTCTTACAGAGCAGTGTGGATGAGCTATGCAAGATTAGTGTGCCTGATCGATACTAAGATTTTTCTCATTTTGGAGAAAGACAGGCAGGATAAAGTGGCTCAGTGGCACTTGATCCAACGAAAAGGTATGCGAAAATTTACAAAAACAAAAACAAAAACAAAAATTGCCGGAC
>JAOVYX010015992.1:0-26017 GCA_035668315.1 Drosera spatulata | reverse complement strand
ATTGATATAAGGCTTGTCTTTTAAAACTTCCTATATAATTTTATATAAAGTAACAAATTCATCTCTGTAACCAGTTTGTATAGATTAACATATCCCTACGTTTTGATTTATAACTTAAGATTCTAATCTCCGAATCATGATTTATTAATTTTTATAGAAACTAAACATATGAGGATTCAATATATATTAATATCATTATTTATTAAAGAGTATATAATTTTCCATAAAATCTCTAACCAAGAAGATTACTTTCTCTCAATGGTGGTAAAAATGCCCCGAGGCTTCAACAATTTTTTCAGGTTTTCTGGCCTGAATTCAAACGCGCATAACTTCCTCGTTTCTTAACCAAATTGGGTGATTCTTGATTCATTGGAAACGTCATAAAGTCCTCTCTACAAATTCATTTCAAGACTATTTGCTGAATCATGCTCTAACTAGAGTCAAGACGCGTTCTAATATCGAATGTCAAAGCTCTCCAAAAACTAGTATGGTTGGTTTGCTAATTTTTCATGTTTTACCCAATCAATTCAATTCCAAATGACAAAAAATTCATAAACATAACACTTATTTAATTCTTGTCATGTTTTTTCAGTTTTAGGCTTGTTTGATACATAAAATCTTAGGTTTTCGGGTCTCACGAGCATAACTCGTCTTTTAGCTCATAAATGCATTTCAACCATCCGTGGCTTGTTTTCCTTGTTATTTTCCTTGTTTTTTGATCACATATGATCAGTTAAAGGTTATGAATAGAGAAGGAAAAACTCACCCTTTTGTTGAAACGAATTTGAGCTTGTTTTGCTTTCCTTTGACGTGATTAGCTCGACTTTACTCTTCTTTATTTTGTGGCTCGTGTCCCCCTCTCCTTCCTCTGATGATGATCCTCCCTGCGTCTTTGCCTTCTCTACCACCTTGTTGTGTTACTTGAGTTAAAAGAAAAACAAGGAGAAGAGAACAAGAGGAAGAAGATTGGGAAGTGAAGAGGACAGTGAGGGAGTCTTGGTGTTGATATTGGGTGGAGAAGTGATGGGCTTGGTAGTGGAGTGTGAGTAGTAGGTGTAGTGGGTTTGGTGGTGGAGTGGGTGTAGTGGGCTTGGTGGAAGAGTTAGGCGTAGTGGGGTTGGTGGTGTGGCGGGTGTAGTGGGTGTAGTGGGAGAAAAAGAGAAGGAAAGGGGAGTTGGTGGGGTAATTCAGAAAAACATCCCCGTTTCGTTTAATCGCAAGACCAGTTAATCCCACATCTCCCACAGCCTTCGCTCAAATTTTACCACCACGCTCAAAAAATCATGTTACTAATTAACATATAATTTTCCAAATTTTTCCGCGACAAAAGTTATCCCAATTTCGTCACAAATTTTTGAAAGTTATGAGCGTAACGTTACGTCTCAAAACTTTGAAACGAGATTCGTTTCTTACTTTTAATTTATTACAATAGAGAAAACGCATATTTTCGTTACGTTTATTAATTTTCAAACTATTATTTGATCATAATTTTTATATTTATTTGATCGAAATTTTCTGGGGCTTTACACTCTTAGTTCAGCAAGAAGCAGACCACTGTCTCAACCTCTACTGCAGAAGCAGAATACATAGTTGTAAGAAGCTGTGTTGCACAGGTACTTTAGATGAGAACTCAACTTGCAGACTATGGGCTATCATTATCAAAAACAAACATATTTTGTGATAACACATCTACAATGGTTATTTTTGAAAATCCTGTTTTTCATTCAAGACCAAGCACATTGATGTCAGATATCACTTTATCAGAGATCATGTCCAGAAGGATCATATAAAATTGGAGTACATTCCAATAGAAAAATAAATTACAGATATTTTTACTTAACTCCCAGATGAAAACAAATTTGCCATGTTTAGAGGAGAGCTAAGAATGATAGATTTGAATGAGTAAAATGGCCATATATACTGCTCTACTGCAGTGCAGATACAGACGAGCTGGTTATTTTAAATGGGTTTAATGAATTTTAAATGATGCAGACAAGTAACATTGGTCTACTGCTCTACTGCAAGTGTAGATGCAGACGAGCAAGTTACTTGAAACGAACTCAATGTTCTTCAAATAATATATACAAGTGACTTTCCTCTACTGCTCTACTGCACAAGTCATGTAGATTAGAGACATGGGTCACTCTCCTGCTTTTTTTTTTTAGAAAGAGACAGTTTTCATAATTATCTCCTTGATTTTCGCAACGGGCAGGTTGATTCTGAAAAACTGTATAATGGTTACTTTTTGCTTTGAACGGTAAAAATCCACGGTAACTTCAAAAGAAGAGAGAATCGCTACAGAATTTACTTTACGATTCTTTATCTCTCTCTCTCTCTCTCTAAGCGTTCAAAAGCAAACTTTAATTCTCTCAATTCTCTCTTTGTTCTCTAAAACTCTTCATTCAATCTTTTTCTGACAATCTTGCAAACTAAATTTCTCAATCTAAATGACCAATACACCTACTCCCTCAACACCCTTAAAATCACATCGGGCACCAATGAGCCCCGCTAGAAAGGAGCTACAGACAAGTGTTGTTGTAGACTTTGAGACCTTGCTACATGAGTTTGATGAAGTCAAAGAAGTGGCAGAATACATCCAGAAAGCGGTATTGAAACATCTGTGCGAAACCACTAGCCACATCTTTGATAAGGACGTCATGGAGTTCATAGAAAAGGCTAGGGTTCCGAGCAATTTTCAGGAAATAACATACACATACAAGAAGATAGGCTTCAGAATCACTGCAGATGACATGGCACGCATCTTCAAACTGCAGAACGAAGGCACAAGGGTGATTCCCCCAAGCGTTATTACAGATGGACGGCTCGCGATGCTTGGAGCTGAGCGTTAGAAAGAAGGCATCAGAACGATGAAGAAGTTCCTATCAAAGAAACACAAATTTGTTGCAGACGTGGTCAAGAAGGCAAATATGTCCAGGGAATTCTCAAAGGACCAAGTCACGCACGATCAGTAAGAAATCATATGTGCTATCCTGATGAAACACAAGGTAAACTGGGCCAGTTTGGTGATGTATCAACTGGCTAGTGCAGTAGAGGCTAGGCAGCTTCTCTACGACAGAATCATCAGCATGATTGTAAAGGAGAAACTGAAGCTGTCAGATGCGCAAGGAAGGCCGTGGACAGTGCCGAAGCAAATCGAAATCAAAAAGATCGGTAGATTGCCAACAGTCTTGACAAAGGCAAGGAAAGCCACTGTACTACAACCACAACCACCACTGAAGCCTACAGCAAAGGCTGCAGTGTAGCAGAGGGTTGAGAAGCCCAAGAAAAAAGTGGTTCCAAAAGCCGTCAAACCTCCTAAGGGGAAGCTGATTCTTCAATCCTCAGAAGACTTAGATGAGCCAACGCCACGAAAAATTATCAAAGAAACTGTTGAGGAAGAACAGCAGTCTGTAGATGTGCAGACTACTACTGCACTTGCAGTAGTGCAGACGACCGTGGAAAGTGCAGACTTGCAGATAAGGGAAGAAGATGCAGATGAGCAGCAAGTTGAAGAACCTACAGACCAACAAGTAGTAAAACCAATCACTGCCATTGAGGAAGGCTCATCCCCGAAGACACTTTCGTCAAAGATTCCACAAGTGGCGGCCCTACATGACTCAAACGTAGCTCTTGACTTCATAAAGGGAGGTGCAGACGAAGAACTGTGACAGTTCATCTTAGCTTCAATGATGAGCTTCGAAGAAACTAGTGAAGGTCCATGAGCTGCATTTAGAAAAGAAATGACGGCAAGGGGATATACACGAAAAGAAATTGAGAACATTGAAACAAGACTTCGAGAACTTGATGATGAAATTCCACAAGAAGGGTCTACTATAACGGTGGCATCACAATCACAGAGATCGCAACAGATCAACCAACAACAACAACTACTCTCGTTCCATATGCCGACGATGATGATGACCTGGAAATTTTTCAAGTAAAGACTGCTGAAGAAATCGAAATAGAAGAAGAAACTCCTGAATAGAAAAAAGAGATTTGAAGAAGCTCTGCAATTTGTTGAAGAGCTGAGGAAGAAGGCCCAAGGATACAGGGCCAAGATCGACACTATGTTGGGAAAGCCTCAGAAGGAGGCTATGCTGTAAGAATTTGCCAAGGAACACAAGCTCAGGAGGAAAGGGACAATCGTGAGCAGCATACCTGAGCCAACTCCAACAGCAGAAGAGGAAGAGCTTGCCGAAGAGTGGAAAAAAATTGGATGAAGCCTTAGAGGCAGATGCAGAGCAGATCCGTAAGGAGGGTGCACTACAAAGAGCTACACAGCAGACCACGCTGCAGACTACCACTATGCAGACTACACTGCAGAAGAGAGCAGCTCCTATGTTGCCTTCAGCTGCTCCTACCAAAAGAAGAAAGACCACACGGAGCAGCAGACCAAAGCTGATTCCATCAGGTACTAGTCAGTTGTTCACAATCCATGCTGATGGATCTAGGACATTGGTGGGGACACCACAGGTATGATAGAAGGGGAGATTGAATAGATGGTTCTACTGCAACAACAGGCAGCACAAATGAAGAAGAGACCATCAGAGCCCTACATACTCTTCAATGGAACCCTGGAGTGGAAGGACTCCACATTGAAGACAGGGAGGCATAGACAAGCTCAACTGCACCTAGTTAAGTTTGTTCACGCTGAAGAGATGAGACTGGAACTGAAACGGATCATTGATAAGCATGTCCGAGCAGCCACCTTGGAAATGCAAGAGTATCTGTCTAGGCCAGAGATAGGCAGACCACCATCTCCAGAAGGTGGGGATGATGGTGGTGACGAGGATCAAGGCGGGGATAGCCACCTTGATGAGCTCATAGACGAAGTGGCCAGGGAAGGAGTCCCTCAACTAATTCAGCATACCACGGAGGTACAGACTAGTGCTGTAGAACCAACAACCGAAGCAGCCACAACAGGGGAGACAGCAGGTACAGTAGAGCAGACTACTGAGGTCCATGAGTAGACTACCTCAGTGTCTGTAACAGAAGTCCATGTTCTGACCACCGAAACGCCTGTAGACGAGGCATAGTTGCAAACTGTCCTATCCTCTATAGTTGAGCTGATCGAAGAAGAGGTGCAGACTACCACAGTTCCCGCAGTTGATACAACAGAGCAGACTGCAATGGTTACCACAGACAAGCCATAGCCTGTAGATAAGCTACAACCTGCAGACAAGCCACTACCTGGAGACGAGCCACAACCTCAACATCCACTTTCTCAACTAATGGCAGACATAGAGAATCTTCAAGTAGAGATATCGAATAAACCACAAGGCGCTCATACAGAAGAAATAAGGTTTTCAGAAGATGATGAGCAGCCTGAAGTAGAGAGTTCATCACAAGGGATGACTCTCTCAACTCTAAGAAGGCACCTGTTAGAGGACACACCAACATCTCAGCAAATGCAAGGGGAGATCTCACCGATTCACATCCAATTTACCTCGTAATCACTTTTTGGACTACAGCAAAGTACTGAAGAGCCTCCTTCAATTGGTTTCGCTCAAGGATTGCTATATGGAGCCACATCGAACATCCCAATGACTCCTCAAACAGCCATCAGCAGTCTTAGGCTAGATATGGAACAAACTCAGTTTTCTCAAGGGCTAGAAACTCCTATATCAACTAAGACCATGTCAGCAAAACTCCAGAAGTCCCACCATCCAGTATCGATGAAAAGCTGTAGAACATGGACCAAACTCTCAATGAGCTCAAAGAATGGACCAAAAATGCTCTACATGACTTCGGCGAGGTCCTTCATCCTCTTGTAGATGAACTTGCAGAAGAAAGAAATGGGATAGAGGAACTCTTCAAGGCATTCTATGGCTTGCTTCAAACCATTACAAGACAAACTCAGAAGAGCACAGGAATCACTCAGCATCACTACCTCAAGACCACCTCCAACTACAACAGACTGCACAATGCTCAAGTTGCCAAATTCAAGAAGCTGCAGATCACCATCCAAGAAACACAAAGTCAACTGCAAACGCACATCCATAACAACGACAAGCGACTCAGCATACTGGAATCTAAGGTAGATGCAGCCATCAAAAGATCCACAGCTGCACAGAACAGCATGGCCTCAGAACTAAAGGCCCTAAAGGAAGCTATCAAGGAACTCTCCCATGATCTGAATGCAAACAAAAAGGGAAAGAAGACTGTAGAAAGGGATCCATCTGAAAGGACTGTAGCTGAAAAGAAGACTGCTGAAAGGGGTGAGCAAAGGGCTACAACAGGGCAAAGGTCTCAGGGGAAGAGACTGCCACAAAGGTCGCAGCAGAAGGCCGCAGTGCAGCAGAGCAATCATCAGCAGCAGAAAGCCAACGAAGCAGAAGTGCAGCAGAGCAAACTTCATCACAAAGGCCCAGGTCCACAACTGAGCAAACGACTGCAAAACAGCAAAGGAGATCCTCAGAGTGGCAGAGGAGGAAGCCGAAGCACAAAAGACCAAAGGTTCTGCAACAGGATTATCTCTCCAAGAGAGGACAGAGAGATTAGTCCTTTAGGAAATCTAACTCCTCTAAAATTGTAACAATTCTTTTTCTTTAAGTGGACTATTGTTTAGTGATCTTGCTATTAAAATTTCTTAGGGGTTTTGTTTGCATCTGTAATACCCCAAGGAAATGCTTAAATTGTTTGATAGTACTACCTATACCACCACCTTTCTTTTCGGTAGCCCATCATTTTAGAACTCCGCAGTTAAGCGTGCTTAACGTGGAGTAATGCTGGGATGGGTGATCTCCTAGGAAGTTTCTCAGGGCGTGCGTGAGTGAAGTCAAAACGCACTGAAAGGACTAGTGTTGATCTGTGGGGCCAGTTGTCAGCCTGACGAACGATTCTTGGTGACGATCCGGTAGCAAGGATTTGGCTGGGGTCGCTTTCAGATAGTACAGTCACGGGTTTTGGTTCCCTGAGCTTATAAAGGGGACTCCCAGTGCAAAGAAACAAGGGGAACGAGTCTGAGAAAAATTTGAATATCATTTGAGAGCTGTCAAAGAAAGAAAAGTCTTGGAAGCTCGCTATACAAGATCTGAATCGAGGATTCGGGATTTCTGAAGAAGTTCACTAGTCTGTAAGTGAAGAACAGCAACTGAGCAGAGCACTGTAAGATCTAGGTTCTTCATCCTTTAGCAAGTAGTGTCTTGTGTAAAGGGGTTTTCTTGTAAGCCTGAAACAAGAGTTAATGAACCTCCTCTTGACTTGACTAAACTGGTCACCAAGGAAAGAGTGAACTAAACTCTTGTTATTTGTTGGTAACAGGTGTCTGAACCAATATAAATCATGTGTCTTTTACTTTTCATACTGGTTTTCATTCCTAAAATTGTTAGCAAGATCTTAAAAGTCTAAAGAGACAAAGCTTTTCAAAGTTAAAATGTCAACTGCAAAACTTTCACAAACTGTAGCAGACTGAAATAGTACAAATTAGCATATCACTCTTCGGCACTACTTAGAAAAGTTTTGAAATAACCTATGCATCCCCCCTCTAGGTTATTTCTGAGACTTTCATGATCAAAAGTGAGACACTCCCCACCAGCCTGCTCAATCCTTGGCCTAGCTATCTCGGTAAACCTCAAGGCAGTAACCTTAATTGCTGGAACTTCATGCACACGAAGATCATCCGTCACCGTGCCCACAATCACTGCAATCTTGTCATCCTACCACCCGAAACACCAGATACAAGCACACATCACATCTTATTTAAAACTAAACCCACTCACATCACAGCCACAAAATGACATTCATTCCATCGGTTTACATTCCCCTGCATGAAATTGATGAGCCGAGACAGAGAAATCGGCGCCTTGTTCACCTTGGACATGAACAACCTCTTCAGAATCACTTCACTGGACTTGCTCTGTCCTACGGACCAGAAACCTGTAGAGCTACACAGAAACAAAAATTCAACCTTCTCATTATACTCATCAAAAATGACAAGAACACATATACATGTGCAACGTGTTTCCCTTTGCTCAATGCTAATTCAGAATCATTACTTTCAGCAATAATTTTTAATCTTCAATATCGACACAATCTTCGAAATGACAAGAACTTCACACATAGATTTTTCGAAAGATGAAACAAACAGACAAAATGATTGTCATTCAAAAACACCCAGGAAGCATATCCATCAGTCCAGGATTCCGATCAGAAACAAACTTAATTTGACGATCGAGAAAGGGATCACCTTGTGAAGCTCAATTAAAAACCAATGCCAACTTTCTTACATCTCCGAATCAATGACAGCAAAAGACAAAAGATATGAACCTACAGAAATTAAAAAATAAAACAAAACTGATGAGAATCCAGTTCCAAAACCATATCAGATTTAACTAGTACGCCTAGATTGATCAGGCATATGAGTATGCCTAGAATTCAATTAGAATCTCCAAGTGTTAAGAGATTTCAACACTGGCCTTGGTTGTCTTCATTTGCACAAACAGAGAGTAATACTCCACGAATACGGCCCTTTAAGAAAGTACCATCCAAAAATAACATCGGATGATAATTGTTGAAACCCATATTTGAAGCATGAAATGAGATTAAAAAAAAAAAAAAAGGATGACAAAAATGCTGTGAGGATTCATCGACACTAAGTGTTATGTGGCTACCTGGATTTGTCCTTAATCCAGTGGCAACGTAAGGCCTCAATATGCTAAATGACTCGAATAAATCTTCATATAACAGTGACTTCGTCTTGTCGAAAGTCAATCAAGCCTTCTTACATGTAATTTCTAAACCATAACAATTGTGAAAATATTGAACAATACCAATATGATTCATCTTGTCATTATCTCGAACCAAATCAACAATCAACTCGGCTAGGCATTTAGAGCTCAGCTTCCTCACGTCACGAACAGGGAAAAACGTTTGACCACATGTATGAACACGATCAAACTCTCTTATATAAAAACAATCAGTAGAAAGTCACGCTTAAGCCTTTACATGCCATTCACATCGTCTCTCATACTTATATTTGCAATAAGACGAAATTTTTTCCTTCTTATTCTTTTTCAAAACATACTCAAAGCCAATCTTCATTGTATATTTCGCAAGACAATCACAAAAATCATTCACACCACTAAAAAATATTGTCCAATATCATCAAGATACGATGACCACTTGCTTGAAAGCAAACATTTATCCTTGATCAAAGAACCTTCAGAATGAGATCCATCCTCACAAAAAGGTCCAGATACACCCTCATCATCAATATCTTGAAAAGCATCATCAATTTGCTCGGAATTGCTCAGGTGTACTACTTCAAGATCTAGGCGTACTACTTTCTGACTTGGATCACAATTGCTTAGGAATGCATCTACCATTGTTTTTCTGATAAAAATCTTCAATACATCTAATCAAATTATCATCCTCTATAGTATTAACCTGATATGAAGAAGACGTAACTGAGTTTGAAGATGACTCTTCATGGATCTCAATAAATATATCAATAACTTTCAACATATACACATCAACCAAAAATAATAACGTATTCAAATCTTCTTGATTCCTCAAAACACATCGATAATGAGAAGGAATCGAATAAAAAATCCGAATATCACCTATACGAATGTTTTCATGAACACTGCATATTCTTATCTATAGATCTTCAAAACTTGAACGCATCACAATACTAAACGGATAAGTAACATCATCAATCTTGCACATCATCATTACCATCGCAGCCATTAACATGATCAAATTGAATCCGAAAACTTATTCGAACAATTCAAATGCAACACAATTGAATAGGAACAAAACCACACACAAATCTGATTCAATTTCAATGAAATGATCAAGATTGATGATGAATGAAACGATCAAAGTTGATGATGATGGAAGAAGATGATGACGATGATCAAAGATGATCAAGGAATTCAATGATGATTGAAGATAAAGGAGTGAGAATCAATGATCGAATAGAAAAAGAAGACGCCGAATACAAAAGAAAAAAATCACTACTGGGAAATAAGCATAAGAGTAAAAAAAGAAAAGATTTTATTTTTATTTTTTTTTAAAGTGATATCTTATGAAAAATAAATTCCCTTGATGATACCTCAAGGAAATTTTCACATATATAAATACATAACGTTACAATCATTCTTTATTTATTGGTATATTAGGTCTCAATGGGATTTAACTTAATGGATTTTTATGTGTTCATATCTTGGGTTCTCATAATCTTTTTTAAGTGAGCTTTGACTTCATGATTTTTATTTTTATTTTCATACATCGGATTCTCATGGGCTTTTGTAAGATATTTGATTAGTATTAAACTAATATATTATATTCATACATATGATGAATACTTTCACATAAAGATATAGACGGAGAGATCATGAAATCAGTGTATCAGAATATCACAACTTAGGGTGTTAATCTTGTTTATCATATATAAATATATAAGGTACAATTAACCTTAAAATGAAATTTATTGCAAATAAATAACGAAAAGTGAAATTAGTTATATGAAAGAAAGACAGATCACAAACATTTGTAGTCACATTTTTTCTATCACAACATTTGTAATTCATATTTTTTTTAATAGGTCTAGTAAATATGTAATACTGCAATCATCATTATTTTTTTGTTAGTATATTTGATCTTAATGCGCTTTAACTTAAATGGATTTTTTTTCTTTATTTTTTTTGGTTCATACGTTGGATTCTCATGGACTTTTTTTCAAAAGATTTGATTTATATCAAACTAATACATTGTGTTCATATACACAATGAGTACTCCAACATAGATATACCGACAGAATAATCATAAACTCCGTGTATAAGGATATCGCAATTCATGGTGTTAATCCTGCATATCTATCATATGCCCCCGTTCATGAAAATTACACGAATTAGATTTTTTTTATACTATTTTACATACATTTTGACTAATTTAATTTTGTTATTAAACGACATAAAAATAAAATTTTTTTTTAACCTAAATTATACTACACAATAAAAAATATCATTAATGTTGTATGAAAATTTTATAAAAATAAAATCATTTGATCGTCCCATTAGACAAGTCACAATTCACATCGACATATATACATAATCAATTCGTTATAATTTTCATATGATGAAAAAAATATATAATTATATAAAAATACAGTAACCCTTGATATGAAATTTATTGCAAATAAATAACGAAAAATAAAATTAATGATTTTAAATAAACAGATCATAAACATTTATAATTCTTATTTTTCTTCTTTTTTAAAAATAGGTCTAGTCATTGGTAATGCCACAATTGAATTTGAACCTTTGTCCATGAAAAAAAGATTGAAGATATAAGATCGAAAAAACCCTAATGACAAATCAGTATGTGAAAGAGAATATACAGAAGATACGACAACCCTCCGCTTGGAACCGTGAAGTTCCTATTAACTCCATCCTAACCCAGTGTTGCCTTTATTCCCAATAGCTTCCAATGGTTCCCTCAATCCTTGCTTGACTTTGCCAAGTCCTTCCCCCTGGAAAGGAAAAAAGAGAGAAGAATTGGTGGAATCACTAAAATTTCATCACAGAAACTTTATCACGGCGTGGTCAATATGACAATATGTAAGGTCTGTGCAGAGATGTACATCCACGACATAACATTGGAATTAGTGAAGATCAAATTGTCAAATGTTCCACCGGAAATATCACTCCTTTCGTCCCATCATAAATCCAACATTTCATCTTTTATATTATTCAAGACGTGTTTTGAGAAATTTTATTATTCGTTTTAGTGACGTAAGTAAATTACGTTACTGACCTACGATTGTAATAACTTGAACTATCTATTTCATGATAATTTTGAGAAAAATGACTTTTGATCGTCTCGTGACACGAGTCAAAATTTGCTTCGATAAACCCTCAAACCAAACCATTGTGTTTATTCTGAGACGGAGGGAGTACTTCATTCCGATAACTAATGCATGTTCAAGAACCAAGTTCACAAAGCTAAGATGAGATCATAACCAGCATCGTTTTTCTGAATGTTACAGCTAGGGCTGTTACGATTATTACCTCTTTCCATCCCATATTTTCGAGCAATCTTCTGGCGTAGCTACAAGTTCCAAACGACAAGCCCATAGCTTCAGATGCCGCTTCTTCTGTTGGTGGTAGATACCAGAGAAGATGATTCATGTACCATGACCTCTGGCTTCTTTTGTCCAGGGCTGATACCAAATCCACGATGCAGTGCCCTTCTTTCGGCAGCTCTGTCTCTATACCCATGATTCATCTGCACGCAATGGAACATAAATTAAGTGACAAAGCCAAATTGCAAGGAGTTTTTTTCCCTTTCAAAAAGTATATTTGCCATTGTTTCCCTCATCACCTTTTTGGACGTGGAAAGTTGATGAAGCTGAGGAGGCTCACTGATACCAGAAGCAATCTGTAGCACTGTGCTTCCATCGAATTCATTACCCTCGCCACTGTTAACTCAGGAAAGCCCCAATCCTTAGTCGGGTTGGAACATCATAACTTGATAAGGTTGATATATATCCCATACTAGCACTCCTTAATTTGTAAACTTTACCTGAGACAACACCACGAGCCAACTTTGGAAGCAGATTATGTGATAGTTGATTCAACTATATCTCGATGGGCATGATTGCAAACCTGATTTAACTCGTACAAGATCCAGATTCACTTCACATATGGGAGCTGTCTTTAAGCGACCACCACTAGAAGACATAGAAGGATGGAGCTTAGTTGAAGGCTCCAGTAGTCGCCCTTCCCATCTCTCTTGTGCTCTTTGATGAGCACCCAATCCCACAAATTCACAACTGGAAAATCTGGCAAGGGTTCTTCTTCATTTCGCATAACCTGACCATATTGTGCTCTCCAGTTCTCCTCATCCCATGAAATATCTACAATGAAAAGGTACCATAATATCCAGCTAAGACATACAATCATCAAGCTTGGATTATCAAACATGAAAAAGCATTTCATATTAAAGAAAAAAAGATGCTATGAATTTCCATAATTTCATGGGTAGTGATTGAGATTTGAGATGTGGACAGTAAAGAGCTAGGAAATATTTCCGTCCTGAAGTGCTGTGAATTACTCAGTTGTATAAAGCGAGCTAGGGTTGAAATGTCGAACATACATAGGAACTCAAATGAATTTACCATATTGTAGGGTGAGAAAATAAGAACCAACCTTCGGATGCAAAGCTTTCACTCAACTCTGCCGCTCCTTGTTCATGGATAGTATCGCCTCCTGTACCAATGGCGCAACATTAAGGTATGTTCATCAATAACATCAAAGTAGTCTATGCCGTCTTACCATCAATGAATAGTAAATGATTTTCTCTATATCCTGTTTCTGAGAGCAGCTTTGCATCATCTGTAACACTAGCTGCTGCACCAGAATAACTGGACAAGTAAAGTTCAATCAGCGTATATGAGCGAGTAACGAGTTATTAGCTAGATATCAGCTGATTATGCTTACATGGAATGAGTCAATCAGATTACCACTCTGAAGTTGGAGGAGGATTTTCATTTTGTTCTTCATTACTGCAATCCATAGAGCCTGAAACAAAAATATTATCAGGATAATATTCCATAACCATTGATCAATAGCATTGCAGATGACAAAAATATTATCAGTATAATATTCCATAACCATTGATCAACCCGTCACCCCACGGAGACACAAATGTTATGGAGCCTGAAACAAAAGACTACCCATTGAAATGATGACAAACTGTAATAAGAATGCACTCTTAAGCTTTCACTTATCCAATAGCATTGCAGATGATACTCCATAACCATTGATCGATAGTCATCCACAGAGCACCAAAAAGTGATATTCATACCTATTCTGTGATATTCATCTGTGTCTCCGTAGGGGTGACGGGTGAGACACATCACTCTCAGCACATCATCCGCCGCATTTCTCTGCTGAAGGATGTTTGCTAGATTCTACGAAATTCTGAGTTCCCATCTCTGGACCCTGATACTCAAAACCCAAAAGATGTGATTTCACTCGACCTATTATCTTAGAAATACAGGTCAGCTGAATGGATCATGAAACATAGGCAAAATAGCAGGAAGCTAAATACCTCGCATGAGTCGAGTAACACATAGTTCCCACCCTCAAATTTGTAATAATTACCATCGTGGGTATTGTAGTACCATCCAGCACTCGGTTCATGATAGAAGCCACTTCTGCAAAAAAAAAACTGAACCCAAATCATAAACCGACCCGCCAGAAAATTTTTTTTCCAAGTAATGCATCATTTTGCTAAAATGTCGTGTTGGCCCTATTCTAAAGTAAAAACTACTAGTACCAGCTTCATGTTTGTCCAAGTGACAAAAGGCTCTATTGTTCTCAAGCGTAGTCTCGAGTTTGAGTCTGGTGGACAGAAGCTGGCATTGAGATAGCGTCACATCCCATGTAGGTCCAACCTTGCCCGAATTCAAGCAACTATATGCCCATAGAGTGACGGATCTTGATGATTGCACTATCATCATACCCAATACTCCATATCGACACCAAAGCTATAGTCTTTATGCACAACACTGTTCTAGAGAAGTGCGTTTCATGTTCATACACCAAAACCCTAACCTTAATCCCCTATTTTCCCCAAATCGCCAAGGGAATCAAAACCCAGATACCCAAATCGCCAAATCTCAGCAACCAAAACCCAATTCAAATTAGAAATGAACAACGATTTCAAATTTGATGAATATGAAAGAGGGAATTTGAGAGGGTGAGAATAGTGAGAACCTGGCGTGGTAATACAGCTGAGAAGCTTCGTCCCATTCGAAGAAATGGCCTCCATCATTTGCCTCCTCATGCTGCTGCGTCTGTGAAGAATTCGCCATTGGGGTAGACTAGACTTGCTATCTCAAGATCATCTCACGTGCATACCTGAATATTTCGTTGGCGTCTACCTTGAGCATCACTAGATTTCGACCTAAAAATTACAAATAATAAAAAAAATAAACTTCTATGCCAGTTATGAGATGCAAATTTGTGTTCTAAACGATTGCTGAAATTTCTATTTTGTATTCTCTTCGGTCCTCGTAAAACTTGTAACGATGTGATGGTAAAAATATATTGCAATAGAGTTTGATTATTGTTTTTTAAGGTTTAAATTTATCATAAGATGTAAATTATATATCGAATTATGCAATTTCATACGATTTTGGTTGCAGGACGATCGGATATTATTTGATATCCCTCCATCCCGTAAAACTTACAACACATACGTATTTTACACTATTCTATATATATGAATTTAAATCTCGTTTTCATATCAAATCATGTCTGATTGCCCCGTAATATGTATTAGGTTGAAGTACATAATTTACATAACAATTGATGTTTCACGATAAATTTATAAAAAAAAAAATTATTCTAGATCGTCGTTGCACGTGTGTCAAACTTTGCATTAACACATGTATCAGGTCAAAATGTTTTAACTTTTACGAGAAAATTGAAATATAAAAATGAAACTCATTGAAAGACATGTTGAATAGTGTCGTTTTGTTAACTGTTACAAGTTTCACGAGACAGAAGGAGTAAATTTTTTTCATCTTAAAATGAATATATTAAAAAATTAAAAAATTATAAAAAAAATTTAGAAAATATTAAAACAATCTCAAACTTAGACAAGTCAGGAAAATAATCTCCTTTCAATACAAGTTTTAATAACGCAAATCAAAACCATTCGAGACTCTAAACTCATACAAACCCATGAAAGATGAAATATTGTCAATTTCAAATCCAAAATAAATCATCTATCAATCCAAATCGATATTTGAATTCAATTTTCATCCTCAATTACGAGAGCCGCTCTGTTTCAACAACAGAATCAAATAAAAAAAGAGATCAAATTAATAAATTAGAATTTTATTATTTCAATTTTGCAAAAAAATTGAAATCATTTTGTAAGAACGAACAATATGTTTTTTTATATAGGAATTTTTATTTTTATTTTTTAAAAAAAAAATCGATAGTGACACATTGTTTAAAACATTGTATCAGAACAAATAAAACCGTACATCAATTCAAATCCAACAATTTCAAAAACCACAAAAAATCAACAAAAATAAAATTTATAACATGATATCCATAAAATTTTGAATATTATTAATTCCCCTAGGATACAGCTTTTGCAAAAAAATTCCCAAAACATAAAATGTGCTGAATGAATTCTCATTTGATACGGTTTCCATTTTCCCAAAAAAAACCCGGTTCCTTTTCGAAACTGTTATCCGTTTGTTTTTTTTTTTTTTTTTTCAAATCAACTGTTTCTCATTTGAAATCATCGTGGTCCTGCTCAGCAATGTCATCGTGATCATCATTGTTGTGTTCATCATCCTCATCGCGATCATCATCGTCTTCGTTTATCATCATCGTGATCTACTGCAAAGCACAACATTTGGATGATCAGATCTTCACATAAAAAAAGGAACAAGGGAAAGTCAGTTGCCGGTAACAAAGGATCTACTGCTGTAATGAAGATTTGGTTGGCAAATTCATTCCTGAAGGATTTGGTAGTGAAATACCTGCACTAGTGAGTCATCGTCATGCACTGTGATCTGAAGGATTTGGGTGGCAAATTTATTTCAGAGTCTATTGGAAAAATGCTAAAGGAAGCCAGCAGGTGTGATCCGAAGAATTACAATATTATATTTGTTCCTTACTTGAGATTAAGTTATACACATAAGGTGTTCGACAAAATGTTATATCGAAAATATTCATGTTATTGAGCATCGTTGATTTGTATAGGCTGTTTTGTATCTTTGTGATTTTTGTTTTTATAATTGTTGGTTTGATTCTGAACAACGTATTAAGAAAAATTGAACTGACACACTGTTTGATTTGTATAGTCGTACTGTTTCGATCAAACAGTACGTCTATACAAATCAAACAGTACGCCAGTTCAATTTGTATTTCAATCATGCATGTTTATACCTTCCGAATGATTAACACTCACAGCTAATGATTCATTCATTTGAAAACACCTAATATCATTATTAAATAATCATTGTCAAAAAACGTATCCGTAGTCTCACCAAAAGCCAGAGATCTATTCCTCCCTATCAAGGGTGAGATTCATTTAGATCTATTCCTCCCTATCAAGGGTGAGATTCATTTGTCCAAATCTTGCATCACTTTGTCAAGGATTCCACCTTTCACTCTACAAGGGAGAGTATCATTTGTCGAAATCTTGCATCACTATGACAGGATTCCACCTTTCACTCAACAAGAGGAGGACATGACAAGCATTAAACATGTAAGACTACCATTTTAGGAATAAACTGCAGCAAGCCTATAACAGAAGTATTGTAAAATCTTATACTAGCTGGCAGCCAGAAATTCCCACTGGTAATAGAATTGAACAAAAAGAATTCAAAAAATATGATTTTGTTTTGTATCTTGGGATTTTTATTTTCGTACTTGTTGTTGGTTTGATTATAAATAACGTTTCGAGGAAAATTGAACTGGCACACTGTTTGATTTGTTCAGACACACTGTTTGAACAGTGCATCTGAACAAATCAAGCAGTGCGCGCCAGTATAAATTTATGTCTCCATCATGTTGGGTAATATGAATATTATGTTTTCATCATATAATTTCAACTTTTTTTGAAAAATTTGAATAACTAAATCCTAATTTATCACTTTCATCTTATGCAATATAAATATCATGTTTTCATCATATGAATCAAATTTTTTTGAAAATAATCTTGTGTCCCAAAATAATTTTCGTTTTGACTGAAGAAAAAAATTCAAAAAGTGTGGTTTTGTTTTGTATCTTGTGATTTTTGTTTTCATAATTGTTGGTTTGATTGTGAAACATTGTTTCAATGAAACAGTACGTCAGAACAAATCAAACAGCGAGTCAATATAAATTCATGTCTCAATCATATTGGGTAATATGAATATCCTGATTTCATCATATAATTTCAATTTTCTTTGAACAATTCAAATAAGTAAACCTTAATTTATCACCTTCATCGTGGGTAATATGAATATCATGTTTTCATCATATGATTTCAATTTTCTTGAAAATAATCTTGTGTCCTGAAATAATTTTTGTTTTGATTGAAGAAAAAGAATTAAAAAAGTGTGACTTTGTTTTGTATCTTGTGATTTTTGTTGTCATAATTGTTGGTTTGATTGTGTCGGGAAAAATTGAACTGACACACTGTTTGAATGAAACAATGTGCCTGAACAAATTAAACAGTACGTCAATATAAATTTCTGTCTTAATCATATTGGGTAATATGAATATCATGTTTTCATCATATGATTTCAATTTTCTTTGAAAAATTCGAATAACTAAACCCTAATTTATCACCTTCATTTCGGGTAATATGAATATCATGTTTTCATCATATGATTTCAATTTTTTTGCAAATAATCTTGTGTCCCGAAATAATTTTCGTTTTGATTGAAGAAAAAGAATTTAAAAAGTGTGGCTTTGTTTTGTATTTTGTAATTTTTGTTTTCGTAGTTGTTGATTTAATTGTGAACAACATTTCGAGGAAAATTGAACTGACGTACTGTTTGATTTGTTTAGACGCACTGTTTGAACGTAACAGTGCGCCTAGACAAATCAAACAGTGTGCCAGTATAAATTTGTGTCTCATTCATGTTGAGTAATATGAATATCATATTTTCATCATATGATTTCAATTTTCTTTTAAAATTCGAATAACTAAACCCTAATTTTGTCACTGTCATCTTGAGTAATATGAATATCATATTTTGATCATATGATTTCAATTTTCTTGAAAATAATCTTGTGTCCTAAAATAATTTTCGTTTTAATTGAAGAAAAAATTCAAAAAGTGTGACTTTATTTTGTATCTTATGATTTTTGTTTTCGTAATTGCTAGTTTGATTGCGAATAACTTTTCTAGAAAAATTGAACTGACGTACTGTTTGATTTGTTCAGACGCACTGTTTCGTTCAAACAATGCATCTGAATAATTCAAATAGTGCGCCAGTATAAATTTGTGTCTCAATTATGTTGGATAATATGAATATCATGTTTTCATGATTATTCCCCTAGTAGTGTAGAATACGACAGCTTCAACTAGAAGGAATATCTGTCTTGCATGTTTTTCATGTTCCTGCTCCCATTTTCTTGTAATATATGATTATTTTTTTATACAACAACCAGCGGATGAAATGAAGTTAGACATTATTGTGTTTATTTTGAACCTTGACGTTTACTTTCAAGGTTCCAACTACCTAACTTCTTTCATGAATATTAGAACTGAACCATTTTTTCCTCTTAGGTTTTTAGTGCCAGTTTAAACAGTGCGCAGCTTGTGACGGTGAGATAAGGGTGAGGACATGACGGCAACGTTGATAGATTGGGGCGACAACAGGGGAGGACGGTGGCGCGGTCCGGCTGGACAGAGAGAAGGCGGCGCGGGGAGAGGAAGAGAAGGAGTGGCGACGGGTCGGGAAAAAGAATCAGGAATGGATTAGGACGTTGGACGAAGTTAAAATTATATGTAATGGGAATTATGTTAAGAAATATTTTGGGTTTTTTTGTATTTTTTGAGAATGTTTCCTAAAAAGTTTATTTGATGGAATAACATGCATATTGATTAGTAAGATATAGGTTTAAGTCATAATATATGAGAACTAATATGTTGATACTTTCATTTATAAACTTAGTAAATTGATAACAACCAAATTTTCAGGAGTTTTTCTAAAGTACAGTATCCATCTATCAATTTCATCATAAGTTCATTCCTAAAAAAAATTCGTCACAAGTACACAACAATTGCAGATCTGCAAGATAAGAATTCACCCCTACACTTTTTCCACATAAATATCCAACCCAAAAATCAAAATCAGATTCCCCAATTATCGGGGGCAAACGGAAACGTGGCGACTTCAAACTCCAATCGAATCCTCCCCAAAAATCTCCCCCAAATTTTTCTTCACCCGAGTCACCAAACCCTAGATCGATCGATCCCTCAATCAACGATCACTGCCCCAATTCAATTCAATCACTCGATTTCGATTATGCGTTCTTGATCGAGGCTTGCACGGAAACCCTAGGGGAGTTGAGAAGTGGAAGAATCGAAGATGATGATGTGGGGGATAGCGAGGTCGGCAGAGGCGATGTTCTCGCGATTCGCGATGAGGAGAGTGCTGAAGTTTGTGTTGAAGAAGAAGCTTGGGAGGTTTCTGCTCGGAGATATCGATCTTGATCAGCTTGATGTTCAGCTTAGTGAGGGGACTGTGTGGTTGAAGGATCTCGCTCTCAATGTCGATCACATCAATGATAAGGTAAGAAAGAGTAGCTCGCTTCGGTTCGGTTTATAGTTTTTGGATGAGTTGTTAGTGGAATCGGCTTGTAGTTTGCTTGCTTGTCGAGGAGTCGGTTCTACCATATGTTCGTGGTAGGAGGTTCACTAATGTGTATTTAGCATTGCTGTTTTGTTTTCGAGATATTAGTGGTTTGGTGGTTGGAGCATTGTGATAGTGCGATGCTGGATTGATAGGAGATGTTGTGTTGTGTGGCGATTACGAAGTAGAGATGCTTCTGTAGTGTAACAAATTAGCAATGGTGAGATAGCTGAGATCTGATGAGCAAATGGAATCCATTTGTTGTACGCTTGCTCGTCGAGAAGTCAGTCCTACCAGAAGTTCGAATTGATTTTATATAAAAAAACAAAAGTCCGAACTAATGGTAGAAGGTCCGCTAATGTTTATCTAACATTGTTGTTTTGTTTTTGAGAGGTTATTGATTTGGTGGTTGGAGTCATGTGATTGTGATATGTTGATTTGATAGGAGATGTTGTGTTGCGTGGTGATTGTGAAGTAGAGTTGCTTTTGTAGTGTAGCGAATTAGCAATGGATGTTCAAAAGAGATAGCTGAGACCGGATGAGCAAATGCTTATTTTTTAAATTTTTTCCTCATGTCTTTTTTCGGTTTGTGCGTTTCAGTTGGGCAAATCAGCAATGTTCAAAGTAAGTGAAGGGTCCATCGGATCTTTATTAGTGAAAGTTCCTTGGAATTGTAAGGATTGTCTGGTCGAAGTGGATGAACTTGAACTGGTGCTAATGCCCTCCGGTGATGATACCTTCTGTTGTGACAATGAAAGATGTGATTCTATCAAAGATGATCCTATCAGCAATCAGTTGGAGAAAGATGATGTTGCATTCATGTCAACTACTTCGTCAATCGATGTTCATGAAGGAGTCAAGGTGATTGCTGAGATGGTGAAATGGTTGCTTGCGAGCTTCCATGTCAAAATCAAGAACATTATAGTCGCATTAGATCCTCTTTTCCAGAGACATGATATGATAAAAGAGTCTCTTAGAAATGCAGTGTTTCGAATTGCCGAAGTGGAATGTGGGACATCCTTTTCTGGATCAGACGATGAATCCAATGGTGGAGACTTTCTGGGTATTGACATGCTTACAAATTTTTTGACATTTCGAGGAGCAGTATTGGAGCTTCTGTTGGTGGATGATACTGAAAACCAGATGTTAGGGCCAGGTTCTGAGTGCCTCAAGACTACTCCGGTTTTAATGGGAGGAAATGGTGGAGTTTCTGGAAATATAAAGCTGTCTATTCCTTGGAAGAATGGTTCATTGGATATCCGAAAAATGGATGCTGATGGAAGCCTGGACCCTGTTGAAGTAGAAATACAGCCATGGACATTAAAATGGTTCTTAATGCTTTCCAAAAAGTTGGAGGGTTATGAGAAAATTGATAGAACTCTTGATACGTCTGCTGGCATTGCTCGGTCTGGTTCTGGGTATCATTTCAGTTCATCGGCTTCATATCCTTTTGCGATTGTTGAGGATAAGTCGATGCACAACCGTGATCGTTTACGGAGAGATACTCACAATGATGTTATCATGGAGAACTCACCTCTCATATCAGATTGGTTACCAGGTGCCGTTGGCATAAGTCGGAATGACACAGTTGATGAAGATGAGTTGGGAGCCAGGTTTGTATGGACACTATTCCTAAGCGCCTTAGCGTGTTTGTTTATGACTTTACCTGTGGTCATTTCTGTTTATTGCCATGTTTCGCCTCCTGCATAGTACCAGGCCTGGTGTCCTTCTTTGAATGAAGTACATATTCTCTCTAAGGATCTAGATTACAAACTATGACTATATCCTTTGGCTGTTGGCAATATCAGTAGGAGGTAGTGCTTAGTGCAAATGTTGAGTTAGGAACTACTATTAGAAAGAATATTTCCGTACCAGTGAGGACAACATTCCATTGGTTGTGTTGATGAGGACTGCTTTTGTGGAATGATTGATTGGCTTTCTGGATCGTTAGGAGCCTATTTACTAGCCTGCGACATTCTGGTTATATATCCATAATGGTGTTATTCATGAGATGGGTCTTTTCCTGGACTTCTTCCTAAATTCGTATTTGTCTTTGGAAATTACAATAAAATGATGCTGGCAAGACATTTTGTTTTTTTTTCCCCTTTTGCTGTGACATACCAGCAGTCTCTATCTTTCAACTGAGTCATCACTTAAGAGAAATCTGTATGCAAGCAGAATACAGTAAATCGGGTTAACTGAGAAATTGATGATTAGAGAAGCTCCTGGCTACGTTCTCTATAAGCAAAGCACCACATTCTTTCTTCTTCCCATTCTAGCACCTTCCTACCTCATCTTGTCTGCCCCTGTATATGGATAAAGTTACTCATTAGTGCTGCATTTGAGCTAGAGGCAACTAAATGTTGGCTCTGGTAGAGCCTTGCCACGCTTTTGCAGAAGTGTTATTGACTTCCGCTATTGAAGTTGCATAAAGCGACCATTGGATGTGTTGTACATCGTGACTTGTTGGCCTTGTCTTCATGATTACTTTATGAAATTTGTTTTTTATTGATGATTTGGTATTGTTTACTTTTTATAGTGTCATATTTGTCCATTTTGCCATTTTCAAATGAACTAGATTCTGAGCCAGTTCCTATTACGCATAATTCTAATTACGTCGTGAACTCGGAGAGTTAAACTTCAATAAGCTTCAAGCTAGACTGTTGTTTCCGTAACTTGTCCATGGAATAGCATTTTTTTTATTATATTTTTTTTTTTTTTTGGTTGAATTGTGGTGTTCTTGACCTTCCTGTGAGGTTGATTTTCCAGTGTACTGATCTGCTCGTCTGTTCTGTCTGTCATCTGCAGTGTCGAGCAGTTTTTTGAATGTTTTGATGGGATGAGGAACTCGCAGTCTATGCTGGGAAGCAGCGGAATGTGGAATTTGACTTGTTCGTTTATAAGTGCAATAAGTGCTGCCTCAAACCTAGCCTCAGGATCCTTGTGCATTCCTGCTGGTAATTTTCAAGCTATTTGCCTTTCTTAATCAATTATCTTGTTCATTATTGCAATTGCGAGTCACAATTTTTTTTTAAAAAAAAAAAAAACTGGCCCACAGTTTGCATCTTCGTGCAAGCATGCCACATTCTTTTGGATTTTTGGTAGTTGAGTGTTCCAACAGTGGCCACTGTTGGGACTAACGACAAGTATAGAGAACGTAGCTTAGTATGTTGCGTTGTTAATTGGATGTATGGAGAGTTTGTGGCATTTCGGATCATCCTTCAGATTACTGTTCCCTTTTGTTAAATTTTGAGAGACCCCTGCCACATTCTGTTGTGATATGTACACCAAGTATCTAATGCTTCTTGGAGTTTTTCCATGCCATTGTTGAGTATAACATGCGTCCTTGTTTCATGTTTTTTCGTCTCTGTCATCAGAACAGCAACATGCTGAAACAAATGTGAAGATCACTCTCGCTGAAGTTTCAGTAGTACTTTCCTTCCTCGATGAAGATGATATGGCTATGCATGGAGCATCCTCTGATGATTCCAAGCTGCATTATCTTATTTCAAGATGGCAAGATGTTCTTGTTGTCGTGCAGGTGATACTCGAGCTCCAAGTTCTGCCCAGTTTTTAATTACTTAATTTGGTTTGTGTTATTCTTTTTTTTCACTTATTGATCTTCATACGTTTGGTAAAGTGAACAGGTTAATCCTAAAGATTGCAGAATGGATGCAATTGTAAAGCATATTGACCTCAGCGATTACTTCAGTGGTGAGAGTAATGTTTCAGATGCCGAATCTGATGACTTTAACGGCAGTGTCAATACTCAGAGCTCCTTTATTAAAAGGTTACAGGCTGACGTTAACAGTGCTTTACCTTCAAGCTCCTTTTATACACTTCCAGAGGATCCATTCAGCTTTCTCTTGACGGAATGTTGTGAAAATAGGTTGAGATGTGAGCAGAAAGATATTGTGAAGGCTAGATTGTTTGAAACTTATGGCAGTACCCATTTACAGTATGCTGTGAATTGGAGATCTTCTGGTGGGTCTTCCACGGGATCAGCTTCTTTCTCAATTGAGATGCCGCCTTTCATTTTCTGGGCGAATCTGAATCTACTGGAGAAGTTATTGGATTTTCTAAAGAAAACCCGGACTTGTTTTGGGATTAACAACGCTGAAGGCAGTGGTCTTTCAGATGAAATCAGAAGGGAACACGAAACGCCTGCTCATGGTGATGTGACAGGGACTTTGCATGGCAATATATTCCTTCCAACTGCAAGAATGATCGTATGCTTTCCTTCTAAGAAAGGTGAAAGTTACGGATGCTATGCCTCATGGGATCAATTCATTGGTGTTGATTTTTCGTCAGTGTCAGATTTGAAGATGGAGAAAGCTCGATGTGCATCTGATTCTCTCAAATCTTCTAGGAACAAATATTCAGCATCAGCTTCGCGCTCGTTGTCTTTACATATCGATAAAGTTGACATGTATTTAGTATCCATCGAGTTAGAAGACCATGCCACAGGCATTGCTAGCGACTTGGAGTGCCGGAGATTTTCAACGGATAGAGTTCTCTCGCTCTCTAGTACCGTAAGTCATAGTTCTGTCATTAGTTTGCTTTGGCATGGACATGCAGTAACTGGTGCTTGGATTGTAAAGAATGCGAAGCTTTTGGCAACCTCAGATGATCTGGGAAGCAAAACGAGGATGGCCATGACTGGCTACGAATTTTCATATGCAACTAGCAGGAGAGATACAGAGGATCTGAATTCTCAGATGAGGAGGGAGATGGTTTTAAGCTCTGATCTTCTTCTTTGGTTCAGTCTCCGTCATGTTGAGGTAGCGCTTGGCAATAGTCAGTTCATACGTTTTTGTCACCTTCTCAATGAGGCGATGAGCATACTTACTGCTGGAGATAAAGACTCTAAGTATGAACGCAAAGACACTCCTGTGAGTCAATTGTCAGTTCTTGTTGGCTGTGATTCCATTAAAGTAAATTTAGAGTTGGATGTAGTAGATTGTACCGAAAGCTCATTGCAGAGAGAACTTCCGGGGTCATGGCATAAATTTAAGCTGAACGTCCAAAGCTTTGAGTGGCTCTCTGTTTCTAGCCTTGGGGGAATAAGAGGTGCTAGCTTTCTTTGGATATCTCATGGTGAAGGTAGATTGAGGGGTACTCTTACCGGGCTTCCAGATGAAGAGCTCCTTCTGGTATCGTGCAGCAATAGTTTGATGGGACGCGGAGATGGAGAAGGTTCTAACCTATTGTCGTGCAAGCCTGCTGGATCCGATATTGTCCATCTATTTGATCCAGAGAGCCTGGATAGTTTTATGTCAATTACAGTGAAATGCAGCACTATCGTTGCACATGGTGCTCGGCTGGATTGGCTGGATAAGATATTCTCCTTCTTTAGCTTACCGCCATCTAATTCTGAAGAAGCTACTGAGAGCAATTTGCCCAAGCATACTTCTCGAGATAATACACCTGGTAGGTCCTCTCTTGTTTTCACCTTAATAGATGGTGGTCTGAGTTATGAGCCTCGCCTCTGCGAGCTGACGGTCTGTGGAAAAAGCTCGACTCCTCAGTCTTGTTGTGATGGTATGGAAAAAGATGATTGCGAATCATTGGTTGCCTGTTTGCTCGCAGCGTCTTCACTGAAACTGTCCAGCACCACAGCAGATGGTACTTCAGAACGTCATTATGATATCAGAATCCAAGATTTGGGTCTCCTTCTCCATGTTGTTTCCA
>JAOVYX010015991.1:31324-55538 GCA_035668315.1 Drosera spatulata | reverse complement strand
TGACAGATCTCCAGTTTAACAGTTGTAGACTTGCAGTTAAGGGTCAGGTCAGAGGGAAGCTTATCTTAGATTTTTTTTTTCTTGTCAGTTGGTTTGGGTCGGACTATCCGGTCTGATACTGTCTTGGTGAATATCTTTTCATGAGGATCAGCTTTTGGCTTGGGCAGTCCCTTACAGTGTTGTAATCTCGGGTGGTTTGCTTGAGCTTTAGGTTCTGAGTTCAGTAGAACCCCTAAGTGGCCTGGCTTTGTTACACTTCTCTCAATGCAGAGTCATCCTGGTGCTCTAACAAAAATGAGCATTTTGAGATGAAGGCTCAAGCAAAAAAGCAGAGGCTGTGTCTCAGTTTTTGAGCCTTCTGTCTCTATTGTTCTCTGGTCTCTTCTTTTGTCCCTCCACTGCAAAGCATCCATCCTCGTTGCAAAGTCTCTTGTTTTTGGAAACTTTTTTGTTCTTTAATATCTCCATGTTCAAACTCTTGATATTTCCCTAGCATTATGTATCTGCCAACTGCTTAGTTTCAACCTATCCTTTCATATTTTGTTGGCGTTAATTTTCCCTCCATGGTGAAATGATACCAGAATTTTCAAGCTATCCTTTCATATCTCGTTGCAAAGTTTCTTGCTTTTGGAGACACTTCTACTGCTGGTTTCTTCATTGTCAGGTTGGGTTCGTCATATGTTTGGACTTATCTTGTTTGGTTGCAAAAGTTGGCCAGTAAGACTTGGGACTATGAATAGTCTAGGAGTATATGCTACTCCTGACCGACTGAGGATTACCAGATTGATTCCTGGTGTATGGGATTTTGATACTTATCAGGGACAATAGTGGGCCTAACTGATTGGTTACTCATCTTATGCGGAAGTGATCCCCACTTCTCAGTATATGATACTTAAAAGAAAATTTTGGTACACATGCTTTATCCATGCTGGTTTGGCATAGGCTTGATATTTGCTCTACTACTGCACGTAGTGCTTGTGGTTTGCAGAAGTTCCATTGAAGCGCCTTTGAGCTGACAGATATTTATCCTCTGTGAAGCAAAGCTCGGTGTCCTGACTCCCATATAAACAGATCATGGCACCAGTGAGTTCACATCAATGGAAGAGTGACATTTCTTGATGAAGAATGGCAAGACTGCTGCTCCTTGATGTCCTTATCTTAGAGCTCGTATTCATTGGTCAATCTCGTTTTCCAGCATATTAGGAAGAGCAACACACTTTTGGAACTGACAGCAAATGTTTTCTGTGGTTTCAGGAAACAGTCACCATATGTCAGCTCATGCCTTGCAAATATCTGATTTTATTTAGCATTACAATGAGTAGTAGATGTGGTTATTGTTTTGTGGCAAAGAAGGGGCTGGCTGATTGAGTTTGACGGAGAGGGCCTAAGATACACATAACATCTTGTTATAAATTGTATACATATAAATTCTATACCTCTTCTATGTGTTTTGTTATTTTGTCTTTTTTCATCTACTTGCATAATGAGTGTATGCCTGTAACGATATTCTAGTGATTTATCTCCTAGACCTAAGCTCATTTTTTCCTGCAGAAACAGAAATTTTATGCTGGTTACTGCTTTTCATATCCACATCTTATTAACTTTCTCACATACGACTGATACTGAAACTCTTTTTCCTTTATGCAGGTTATTGTTGCCAGAAAAGACGAAGTTGGGATCGTCTTCGTTAATTAAGAAACGTGATTATGGGGCATAAGTACGTATTTGGCTCTCAGCACATACTTGAAGGTGAGGATGATCAGGGCTGGAATCATATACAAGGTGAAGACTCTTACCATCATTTGGGTAATGAAACTGGAACCTTGATACTTGTTTAGATTTATATCTTACCATTCTCATCTGGAAAAGTATCTATTTTACTTATAGTGGATCCAACAAATGATTATCTTTATCCTATCATAGAACTCAAGGCTCTACTAAACCTGGTGTACTCTATACGAAACATGAATAGATTGTGCGGTGAGAGGATAGCGAGTCGTAATTTTTCTTCACCATTTCCTTGAAGAAGTGATATCCTAGAGGTTAGCTGTTCTTGATGGTGAAAGGCGTGATTTTGTCCAGTTGAATGTGAAAATTATTGCTGAACTGTGCTTGGATTAATTTTGTTTCGAAAAAAAGAATACAGAGATATATAACTTATCGAGGATGGATCAGTGAGTATATGTGCTGACTTGCTATAGGTGCGTTGAGCACAGATCTGAAGCCGAAGAGCTTTTCACACATTTGCTGTAGTTTTAGTTTTCATGCTGACTTGCTTGGGTTCCTCCGTCGACTTCAGGCGGACATCCTTCATCAAGTCATGCCAGTCTTTCACGTAACCCTTCTGGAATTCCAGGACCTTGTGACTCACTGCAGCAGTTGCCTCCTTCTGGTACGCATGTGGTTCCGCCAAATCGTGCCCACCATGCATCTTCTTCTAATCATGTTGTTGAAAGAAACTTCGTAGATCTTTCAGCAAGCAGTAGTGGAGGCTTACGCAAACATAAAAGGCCACAGGTTCCTCCCTTTGATGAGATGGCTAGTACACATAGGTACTACTCAAGGGGAAGTTCTTCTGCTGCATCTTCGTCGGCAGACCCACAACAGGAAAGGTTGAATATTCATGCCAAGCATACTCGATGGGAGCCAATGAGTCCAACTCCCACTTTTGGATCCCATCACTATTCTGGTGAAGCTGAAAGTTCCGGAAGGAATGTGCGTAGGCGATCTTATGAACCTGGAAGTGAATTTTTTGGAATGAATCGACCTGGTATGCATCCAAACCAGAGGAATTTGCATAACCATCACCATGATCATTCAGCAGATCATTCTGGTCAAGACCGGACTGTTCCCTTGTCTGAGTGGAGTCCTGATGTGTTGCCTGCTGTTCCTCGTGCTAGAACAACAGCGCTAGGTAAGTTTTTTTCTTTCTTTTTTCTAGAAAATATCACTAATTGGCACAAGGAGCATAACTTGTATTTCTAATTTCGTTCTTGAACTATATGGTGCAGATTCCAGTACCCCGAACCATGAAATGGCTCAATTCTTCAATGGCAACAGTGCTTCTAATCATATGGTAGAGATAGGCGCTTACCACCACCATGGTCCCTTCAACACTAGAAATCCCGGTGTTGCTCAAAGTTCGACGGCCTCCAGGGCCCATTCAACTAGGGGTGTTCGGAGTAGCTATGTTCACAGACCAAATACTGCTAGGACGTCAGTGGTGAGTTCACATTCGGAACTTGCAGCCCTGCAGGGCGAATGTCTCCCGTTTCCAGGAGATGCTAATTCCTTTAGACATACAAGGGCAGTTGGCGGTGATAGGTGGCGGTATGGTGATAGGGGTGGAAGACCAAGGTTTCATGCCGAGCGTTACCGATCACTCTCTATTGATTTAATGGGTCACGATCGATGGGCTTCTGAGGTATGTGAAGTGCATTGTGTAAAAGAGCTTTGTTCATTTTTGATCTGTATTCTGCAGTTTGAATTCTACGTTTCATGTTCTTTCTGATGAATTTGCTTTATAATGCAGGCACTGATGATTGCTGAACGCGCAGCTTTCTATGACTCGAGGCATTTGTTAGATCAGCACAGAGACTTGAGACTAGATATAGACAATATGAGCTATGAGGTTCTTCCCTGACTTGTCCTCTGGACTTTTGTGGATGATTCGTTGCAAATTGCACTTACTCACTGGCTACTTCATTGCACAGGAGCTACTCGCTCTTGGAGAAAGAATCGGGAGTGTCAACACTGGTGTGCCAGATGATTCACTACAGAAGTGCTTAATAGAGACATTGTGCATTTCATCGGAACCGGGAGAGGGGGAGAGATGCTCCATTTGTCTGGTATGTTTATCAAATGTCGGAGTTGCTTAAGGTTAATGTCACTAGAAAGTAAAAATTAGTTGAAGCTTCGTAAATTTGAGTGTTGTGACATACCACTGTATGAACATCATTGAATCAGAGTTTCTGTTTTTTATGTCGGTCTTGCTCAATGTATTATATTCGTAATCATGAGGGCATTGCTCATTGACTGTATTTTCGTCATATTTGCAGGAAGAGTACGTGAACATGGACCGGCTTGCTACCCTTAAGGGATGCGGCCATTGTTACCATGACGATTGCATCAAAAAATGGCTTTCGATCAAGAACTTGTGTCCAATTTGTAAAGTCGTGGCTCTGCCCGATAAGGAGAAATAAGCCAATATGCTCCTCAATCCACTGCCTTCTTTCCATTTCTTTTGATGTATATGTGTGCTTTAAGGAATCCCTGGACTCAGAGATGTAATAGATCAACTACATACATTTGTTTCATTAAGTTATGATTTATCATCAAGTTATATTGTTCTTGTTCTTTCATACACTGTACCAGCCTCGTTGCTTCGTTGCAAGGATATGTATGTAGACCTTATCACTGGCATCCCAATCTCGGGGGCGGGTGCAAAGTGGATGATTTCAAAGCGGGCTCAAATATGACTTAGTCGATACATACTGGATTAAGTCCGCAACGAATGTGTCTATCTAAGGTTTTGTTTAGTATTATTTTTATTTTTTGTTTTTTTATAAACAAAATTATTTGATATTAATTTTTTTTAAATGAGTGTGACAGAAAAAACAAATAAAAAAAATAATTTTTTTTATTTTATTTAAATTATAACATTTTCTTAATCAATCAATTTTTATCATGCAAAATTATCAAATTATTTTTATTGTATATCATATGAATGAAATCCCACTATCATTTTTTTCGTAAATTGTTTGCAACCAAGAAAATATCTTTTTGGTTTCGATTTTCTGTTTGCTAACATTGATATGACCACACTGCCATCATTTTTTAAAAGCAATTCTTTCAAAATTCAAACGTTTACCATGACTCTTCCAATTTTTTTTGTACAAAATGTAACCCTGGCTTGTATTAACCTTTCATCGTTTTTTAACACCAATGTGGCAATTTCTTCTCTGCATTTCCCTTCACCACCTTCACATGATCATCCAAAAATACAGGAAACAAAAACACTCAAAACACTTTTCCATTTTTTCACAACAAAAACCCCAAAAAACAAAAGCAGAATCAAACCATTCATCTTCCCTCCCCAAACTTCCCCTTTTTGGGAGACAAATTTTTGCACCTCAGAGTTTCTTCAACAATGCCGCCAAGGAGAAATCGTAAGGTAACAATACTCAAAACCCAGTTGAAAAATTCCCATTTTTAAAGTTTTTTTGTTGCCCATTTGCTCCATTTTGTGTTTTCTGAAATGGGTACTTGTGCTTTTGCCTTTGTGTTCTCTGAAATGGGTATTTGTGTTTTTGCCCATTTACTCAAATCCCGGTCTATGATGGGATACATGGGTGGTTGTTGTGGTTTTTGATGAAAATGTTGCAGGTGGGGTTGAAGAGGATCGATGCGGCTGTTGATGCTTGTGCGAGTATGGGATTTTCGCGTAGTATTGTGAGGAGTAAAGTTAAGGAGTTGCTCAAGGTTTGTGTGTTTGTGTTTTGTGGTTTTGTTGGTATCTGATTCTTGTTGTTTTTGCCATTTTTGGTATGTTTTGTGCTGTTGAGTTTTTTGGGGGTTTTGATTCATAGGAGTATGGTGGAGATGAAGGATGGGTGTTCATTGAAGAAGGTTCGTATAAGGTGTTGATTGAGGCTTTGCTTGAGGATCAAGAGAAGCAGAAGGATTGTGAAGTCGATGCCTTGCCTTGGCAGGAGGTAAAGTTTCTTTTTTAACATTCAGAAGGCTATCGAAAACTCAAACTTGTGACAGAATACTGATGATTATTATTTGTATCATAGCAGGTCTCTCGATTCATATTAAAGAACATGATTTTCATATCTTTGATATTTGTTAGCTATCCTTGTCTTTGACCAATAGTTAGATTGTAGTAATATAGATTTGTAATCCTTTGTAGTCTTTTCATATCTTTGTGTATAGGATTCTTGTCTCGACTCCCTTTATCCAAGGGATACTAAGATCTAGGAGCTCTGGATAAAATCTGATTCATATCAAAGGAGTAATACCCTTGAAGTTATCCATACTTTTCAATTCAAATGTCGTCCTTGCGTGTTAGATTAGGATTGTGTGAGATACTGGAAACTTTTGTAGCTTAAGTCTTTCGTTAATGTGACTAATTGGGACATTATCATATAAGAGGCGATTAGGAAGATTTACAACTGTGATAAGGTAGTGGACTGTCGATCTGCGTGGCTTCATGTATGGTAGCGGTAGCAGTGTAGCACTATAGTGTACTGTGCTTGTGTTAGTATTGATTTGGTTTGCCTCGTTGCAATTCTGTGGGTTACTGGTACGAATTCCATGTTGAGTTTCATTGTCCCGTCCGTTGAGTGAACAGTAGAGCGACATCGATTTATACATGTAGCGTTTGAGACTGGTTCTCAGTCTTCTGTCCTGAGTTCCCTTTGCATGAAGACTGTCATTTAGTTTTGGTTGATGATGCCTAAGCAAAGGAATCCTGATGTGGCCAAAAGAAGGGGGCTGGGATGAATGTTATGTTTAGCGGGAGTTATGCAAAACAAACGCAATACTTGAGTAACAATTTCAAGTATGATCCAGAAAGGTGTTAAAAACTAAAGATGCACAATTAACTGTACTTGACAAGTTTGTCCTGCTGATGGGGAAACTCGCTTCATCTTCGCTTTTGATTTTGAGCACCTTCATGGACGATGTATATCGAAGATAGCCGTTCTAAGGTCATATTTTCTATGAACTTGAAGGACTAAAAGAAAGCAAACTGTTCAGTCAGTTTTTCTACGAACTAGATGTTTTGATGGTTTAGTTGGAGTTGTTACAGTGGAAGCTAGTTGATTTGCAGCCAGATTCCTCAGCTGAGCCAATTCCTTCCACAGTTAAGCGGATTGCTTCTTCATCTGAGCCAATTAAAAGAGGGAGAGGACAACCTAGGCGGGTGCTGGTTCAACCAGGAGCACAATTGATTACAGGCACCAGATATACAGGTCAACTTAGCCACGATGATAAAGAGGTACTTTGGATCGATCTATGACTAACTTGGTTACTGCTTGTCCTAACCTTCATTGCTATGTTTTATGAAACTCAGAGCATTTTGATGCCGTTATCTAGTAGATCTATGTAGGGAACTACAATGAAACTCGATCATGAAAACACTACTAGAACAGGAAACGGGAAACAAACGGAATCGTTGAGTAAGAATTTGAGTATGAACCTGAACTGAAAGGTGTTTAAAAGTACATCTTTTGAGTGATCTTTTTCGATTAGTTATGTACATCTTTTGTTCTATGACTGGAGTTGTTACAGTGGAAGCTAATTGATATGCAGCCAGCTTCCTCAGCTGAGCCACTTAAGAGAGGGAGAGGACAACCTAGGCGGGTCCTGGTTCTACCAGCAGCAGAATCGAGCGACAGCAAGAAAGAGGTACCTCAGTTCAGTCTATTATGAACTTGGTTTGATCTGGTGCTAAGGCGATTACCGCTTGTCATATAACCTTGGCATTGCTATTTGTTAAAGTATAAGGGAAAATCCTTTCGGGGAAGAAAATCCATACTACTTGTAATTAACCAAAAGTTTATATTTGGTTCTTTCTCTCCCACTGAACCTTGGTATCTCTCTTAAGTTCCTTTAAGGAACCATTTTTTGTCATGGCCTTTTTGGCTACTCTCTCCGAAATTAGGATCTCACAGGATGCTGCCCTCATGCAGCTGATTGTGCAAACTGTTGCACGATCATAAAAGAAGGCCCTGTGTCTCCGGAAGTCTGTATAGTTTTGGAACTAATATGTCAACCATTACACCAGACTGATCCTGGCTTCTATTTTGATCTATAGTTGATATTATGAGCTTTTCTCGATTTACAATAGAAAATTTTCACTTGAAGGGCGACGAGATGACACTGCAAGACACTGTTCTGCAACCAGGACCATCTAATGCAGAGACTTCCATGGCAGGTTTGGAAAGTGTTCTCGTGAAAGAATGTTGAAGTAGCAAGTACCCTGGCCGGCAACTTCTTTGCAGCAAATAACTTGGGTTCCTTTTAATATATGCAGGCGACAAGCTAGTTTGTTCTGACCAAGATTCCGGAATCACAAGTCTGAATTTGGGTAAGTTGCCTAAGCCCGCATTCGTTAGATTTTTATGGATCTCTTTGTCCTTCTATTCTGGTCCAAAAGTTTTCCTGTTTATGTAAAGTTGGCCTCAAAAACTATTCTGCAAATGCAGTTATTCAGCTGTTGTGTTCCGAGCAGAATTTTGAATCTGCAACCACGAAGAAGGGCGACTGATCTTCTTTCTCTCTATTGGTCGAAATGTGCAATTATTTTTCTTGTGAAGTGATGTCTTGAAATTGTGTCCTTCAACTGCAGCTCTTCAAAGCCTCGAGCAGGATATTGAATTCTTGAAGTCTGAAGCAGGTATTCTGCCTTCAATGTCTTTTTTTCAGTTGGGATGTCTTCCAAGACCATTTCCCATCATTTTTCATAGATGGGGGCATTTTCATCCACGCTTCGAGTACTTAGCTAGTCACCTATAAATACAGGTCTCGGGTTGCTTTGCTTCAAGGAACTAACTGAGTCCACAAATCCTGAAGCAGGTATTCTTTTCATCCTTCTTATTCAGTGATGAAACTTCTGTTGCAGTTCTAATCAAGTTCTCTTTTTCCAAATGGTATCGTGCTGCCTGAATTTCTAGTTATAAATATACAATCCTTGCTTAGAATATATGCCATATGATTTCTTATGACTTTACGTATTCATATATCAATTCATAGATGTCCCACGTGATCTCTTTTTCGCTAGGCACTCGTAGTTTCACAGGTCGGTGCACAGCCATGTTCATGCTCTTAAACTTCTGCATTCCCATGTTTCAGTGCCTGTGCTCCCTCTGCCGCCACCTCCAGCAACAAGCCAAACTGTGAGTCCTGTGGTCCAAAGGCGAAGGCGCCACTTCGGCTGGTTCAGCAGGGGCAAGAACCACAATGCTGATAACTTCGTGCTACTGACGCCTCATCCGGTCTCGAATCAAAGGGCAGATGATCAACCGAGGCGACGAATTAGCAGTAGGTGGGATTTGAATCCACAAGGATAGTAACAGCGCACTTGCTTGGTTACTTCGAGTGTAAATGGCTCACGCTTGACAGTTTATTTCGATGCTGATGGGACTACGAAGATGAGTAGAGGGAGTAGAGAAGATTTGAAATGAGGGTATAGGAAAATTACAGATATGTGATCAGCTGAGAGTATGTTGTTCTCAGCATAGAAAATTAACAAATATTCTGGAAAAAACTTTTTTTTTTTTTTCTTTTGGATGAGGAAATGACTGCCCAGCGTAATCTGAAAAAATAAATTTACCAAAGGGACAAATCCGTGAATAGATCTCAGGATCTCTCGCACCTAAAGTGAGATTCATACCACTGGACAAAATTCCCTAATTGACTCAGCTCTGAAAAATTAATTTTTTCTCCACTTCGGCACGAGTTTCCCCATGTTGGGTGGCGTATGTGGCGAAAAAACATGTTCTATTGTGAGCTGATTGTGAATATTAGCTCAAATCTTCGTGTGTTTCACACAAATTACCCTCTTAATCACAATTTACAACACAATAAATCCCCACCTCACATTCCAAAATCCATTGACAATCCCACGACAATCAAAACCATATCTCTCTGACTAAAACCCAGAAATCACATGCAGCATTTCATCTTACCCCAAATAAAATTGCCCATTTCATTAATAAAAAATCATCAACGTCCCCTAAAAAAAACTTACCGTTAAAAGCAAGCACGTGTTGACAGAGTATACACTCCTCCCTCGTCGTCTTCTTCTTCTTCCTGTGCTCACTTTCCCCCACTCTCCGCTCATCACCAATGTGCAATGTTTTACCATCACTAATGTAACACATTGATATCAAAGTTCTCTCATAACGCGACTGGATCGACTGCACGAGAAATTTATCGATCAGATGAAATGAAACCCTTAATGTTCATCCTAGTCTTCCTCCTCCTCGGCCGCCTGGTCGTGGCCGAGGGGACGACCCGATTCGACTTCGGAACCCTAACTCTTTTAAGCCTAAAGCTCCTCGGCGACGCACACATCTCCAACGCATCCCTCCGCCTCACCCGTGACCTTTCCGTCCCCAACTCCGGCGCCGGCGTCGCACTCTACTCTCACCCCGTTCAATTCCGAAGAAATGATCCGTCGCCGTCACTGGCAAGTTTCTCCTCCTTCTTCACCATCAGGATCAGGGATCTGAATCCGTCCTCGATCGGGGGTGGAATGGCGTTTTTACTGACCCCGGAGGACGACGCCGTGGGGCCCGCGGGCGGGTGGATGGGGCTGAACGGGACCACCGGGTTCGTTGCCGTGGAGTTCGACACCAGGATGGATGAGGAATTTGGTGACGTGAATGGGAACCATGTTGGGGTTGATTTGGGGAAGATGGTGTCGGAGAAGGCGGCGGATTTGGGGTCCGTCGGGGTTGATTTGAAGGGCGGGGACGCGGTAAATTGCTGGATCGAGTTTGATTATTCGAGTAATGGATTATTGTCTATATGGGTTTCGTATGAGGATGTGAGGCCGAATGAGGCGGTGATCGAGTTGGAGTTGGATTTGGGGAAGTTTGTGAAGGATTTTATGTATGTGGGGTTTTCGGGGTCGACTCAGGGGAGTACTGAGATGCATAGTGTCGAGTGGTGGAGCTTCAGTTCGTCGTTCGATGAGGTAGGATCGACAATGCAGCCGCCTCCTGTGGTTGGATTCAATGCCTCGACGAGTAATGTGACTCATCCGCCGCCTCCTAGTATTGCTCCTGTGGCGGCTGAGTCGATTAGGGGAGATAAGGGTGAGGATTGTCGTGATGGGGGATCGTGTAAGAGGAACCATGGTGTTGTTGCTGGTGTTGTGACGACGAGTGCATTTGTTGTGGCATTGTTTGCTGGTGGTGTGATCTGGGTGTTTGCTAGGAAGAGGAAACGTGCTAGGGGATCGGATTCGTTTCCATCAGAGCTGGTCAAGATGCCGAAAGAGTTTACTTACAAGGAGCTGAGATTGGCCACGAGAGGGTTTGATTCGAATCGGATCATAGGCCATGGTGCATTTGGGACGGTCTACAGGGGTGTGTTGCCGCGAACAGGTGACCTTGTGGCGGTGAAGAGATGTAGTCATGGTGGGGAGCAAGGGAAGAGCGAGTTCTTCTCCGAGCTGTCGATTATAGGAACCCTGAGGCATAGGAATCTTGTTAGGCTTCTGGGTTGGTGCCATGAGAAAGGCGAGATCCTGTTGGTTTACGATCTTATGCCGAATGGGAGTCTTGATAAGGCGTTGTTCGAGTCCAGGATAGTGTTACCATGGCCACAAAGGGTAAAGATCTTGCTTAATGTGGCTTCAGCGTTGGCATATTTGCACCAGGAGTGCGAAAATCAAGTGATCCATAGAGATGTGAAAGCAAGCAACATAATGCTGGATGAAAGGTTCAATGCTAGGCTAGGAGACTTCGGTTTGGCTCGTGAAATTGAGCACGACAGGTCCCCTGATCCAACTGTTGCGGCCGGGACAATGGGATACTTGGCCCCGGAGTACCTGATCACAGGTCGTGCTACTGAGAAGACCGATGTTTTCAGCTACGGGGCAGTGGTTCTTGAAGTGGCTAGCGGAAGGAGGCCGATCGAGAGAGAATGCAATGACAATGAGAGGGTTGGGATCAGTAGCAACCTGGTGGAACGGGTCTGGAGTCTCCATAGAGAAGGGAGACTACAAATGGCCGCGGATCACAGGCTTAAAGGAGAGTTCGACGAGGGGGAAATGACGAGGGTCCTGCTCGTCGGGCTAGCTTGCTCGCATCCTGACCCATTGGTTAGGCCGTCGATGAGAGCCGTGATCAGGATGCTTGTCGGGGAGGCCGAGGTGCCCGTTGTGCCAAGGGCTAAGCCTACTTCCATGACTTTTAGCACATCTCAGCTTCTGTTGAACTTGCAAGACAGTGTATCCGATTGCAATGCCATGCTGACCCTTTCCAGTTCCTCGTCAGAACACAGCTCCATTCATCGGGCTGTCGACGAGCTAGTTTAATCAAAACGTTTCGAGTTTTGCGGTGTCTGTTTTATGTTATGAAATTTTGGTTTGACACGATGTTATGCATTTCGTTATATGTTATGTGAATGTTTAGGCATAAGTGCATATTCATATACAGAAGGATATGCATAATTGAAGGATTATGAGTGTTGGTGAACGAGTGTGTGACGTTGTTGGAGTAAAATGTGCATTATGGTTCGGCAGTTGCTTTAAGGGAAAAAGGAAATGATCACATGATCAAAAAGTACAAAAGGCACATCAATATCATTGGAAGTTCTTGAGACTTTGCGTAGAGCTTTTCGGTGTGTAGTAGGTTCGTGTGGTCAATCATCAACGGTTTTCTAAACACTGACCATTGGTTTTGTAGACGAAATCTCGATCATCAATAAAGATTTTCATATTTTAATGACCTGTTTTGTCAATTTCAGGTCAAAATTTATCCTACCAAACCCATAATTTATTATCTATATTATAGTTCAATACATCAAAGTCATGTGCCTCCCACCAAAAGAAAGAATTAGCTTACGAGATATACAAACCCGTAGTTTGTCAAAATTGATTACTCGCTCCGTCCGACTGATAATTACAACAACATGTACTTAGAAATTTTACAGAACCATCGAAAATTATTTTTGTAAAATCATAATGTAATGATAATAACAATTCAAACTATGAACCTTAAAACTGAATTATATCCTAAACTGAATTATAATTTTTACAATTCAAAAAAAAAAAAAACTGAATTATAATTTTTATATTATCATTGAAAACAAAAATAAAACAAAATATCCTAAAATATATGTATAGGGGAGAAGTATATTTTAGGATGACGAGAGTAATCTCTACTTTTGTCACAAATTACATACACTTCAAGAATGAAACATAACCCAAATTAAAACGATTACGTAGATTGGACAGGTGTAAGCAAGAGATTCGTTAACAATACGTGGTACAACGCTCCATTTCGGCATTTTATCCAGGCGAAGAACGCGAGGAAAATCCCCGACACAAACCGAGCCGATCGCAGAATCACAGGAACAAAATCATCATAATCATCAAAATCACCTGAATCGATCTCTCGAGATCTCATCAATGGCGGATGAGTTCGAGTTCGCGGACCACTCCACCCCATCCTTCGATCACGTGGTATTAATACCCCTCTCTCTTTCATTCGATTCAATCGATTTGGTTTTCGGATCTTGGTTGCTTTGATCAGAATCGAGCACGAAATTGATGAGATCTAGGGTTTAGAAATGCTATGGCTTCGATTTTTTTTTGGTGTGTGTGATTATGGTTTGACTGGTTAGGGTTTTGTGTGGTTATGTGTTTGGTTGACCATTGATCGGGTGGTCGGGGTGGGATGGTGTGGATTCGGGTCGAGAATCGATGTCGTTTCGGATTGATAGGAAGGAAAGGGATTTGTGTGGTTTGGTTGTTTGGTACTTGAGGAATGATGAAGGTTTGGGCAATTGGAATTGTGATTGGTTCATTTGAGTGGTTTTAGGGTTAAATGGACGTAAATTTTAGAATGATGAAAATGTGTTTAATCTTATTACCTCCTCATTGGTCGGTGATGACTAACGAAAAGTGATTGTGGAAAAAGTGATTGCGTTAAGCATTTTTATATTTTTTAAATTGTAAGACATCTTTGAAAATCTGATCTTGTTGAATGGAAGCTTTGTATCAGTGAGGTTGTTTCTGGCAAAATTTGTATTCATGGTTGAGAATGAAGTTCGAAGAAAAGTAATAGCATTTCTCTCGTTTGTACCATCGTGGGAATTGTTCTGCATTTCCCCGCATTTATTCTCTTTTGGAAATTGAAAGGGAAGAGTAGTTGTATTTAGATTTTGTTGATGCCATGTTGCGTTTTAGTAACCTGCCATTGTGTGGTTGGTACTTGCTATCAGAGAATATGGCAACCTTCGCCTTCCATTTAGCTGCCTAATACTATCATCCAATCTAATTTGTCTGGCTGTGTGTGAAGCCACGATAATTACCTTGTCAGTGTTCTATGTTGCCTGTAGTTTAACACAAGTTGTTATTCTTTCCCTCGTAAATTCATCATTTTATGCTATGAGTTGGGTCATTTCTGCTGAGTGGACTTGATTGAATTTCAACTGGTCTAGTATAGGAGGAGTTCAATGATCAGAAGTTCATAGTCCAAGAACAGTTATGGTGATGTGGGATTTCATTTTCCTGTTGTTCCCTTGTCTTAAATAGAATATTTTGACTTTGCAAATTGATCTTGGATATATAATGAGGCACAGATCATGATACTCTTGCATTTCATAAGTCTAGCTTATCTCGGAGGTTCTTTTTTTGCTCGATTCATGCTCATCACTTGGATTGGATGATATGATACCTGCTGAAATCATCTTAAAGATTGGCTCTTCTCCATGAACAAAATTTTTTATCTTTGAAAAGACTTATAGCTTTGTCTTGCTTGATCCTTGTTGCTCATCACTATTGTTATTGAGTGTGCTTGGAGTGATTTTTTAGTGTGTTTTGATCAGGCTGATGCAGTGAAGCGTGTTGAAACTAAAGGATTCAACCCAGGCTTGATTGTGTTGCTCATCATCGGTGGACTGCTGTCTGTTTTTCTTGTCGGCAACTACGTCCTTTACATTTACGCCCAGAAGACTCTCCCTCCTAAGAAGAAGAAGCCGGTATCCAAGAAGAAGATCAAGAGGGAAAGGATGAAGCAGGGTGTTTCAGCACCAGGGGAGTAGAGACCTGTACCTTTGCGCTTCCCTAGTTTCAACTTACTGCAGCTTGGCGTTAATGTTATGCGTCACCTTTCTAGTCCCTTGGACTGGCCAGAGTTGCTTGAGATCTTTGAAATGTTTTAGTTCTTTCGCTTTGTAACGAGGTGCAAATCCCAGATGCTTGGTTCAATCAGGATCTGAGAACTAGGATTCAGCTTTATTTCGGAAGGAAGGTTCTCTCTTTTTCTGTTTTGTTATTTACTAATACACAACCATGGTTGAAGTTCTATCTTTTGAATACTGAGGAAAAACATCTCAGTCAATTACAATTTGTGACGGAATTATCTTACCACATCATCCAATTGGCAGGCCTTAAGGGTCGATCCTTGAAGGCAACGACTAGTCATAGTTTTTACCATGTTATGGTTGCAAGGTCGAGAAGGGAGTTTACATTATCATGCTATCCACAATTCTGTCGATGACTGGCATGATTCGGCACTCAACCATGCCAAGAACCTGAATTCCCTAGCTTGTCGCTTGATGGTTTGAATCCAATGGCATCAAACCCAGCGGCTATCCAACAGGTTCAGCTGGGAATGATGGTCTCAGAGGCAGACAAGAGGCTGGATCCGTGAGTTGTGGATCGGTGATGCAGATTAGGTGGGATTGATAAGTTAAGCACCGCTGCCGTTGGTGATGCAGATTGAGCGAAATGAAGGAATTGTGAAATGTGCAGATGGTTTCGACTCTTATCAGGCTTCCTGTGGTATTTCATGTTGTTGTTTGCGATATGAAGTGTTTTTCATTATTTCTTGTCGAGGGCGTTTGAGAATTGCCTATGGTTAATTAGGAAGTGAATCAAAAGATCTCATCAAATGCTTTTGGTGTAACCAAATGAATGTCATTACACTCCGGTAATTCTGCGAAAAATATAACTACCGATATATAGTTATGATATCGTTAGAAAATATCTACTACAAGACATTATAATACTGATCATGATATGTTCATTGCTCGAACTGGATGTGCTTTCGTTCTTGACTTCGTTCATTCCAGATGCTATTTCCCCTGCAAAACAGAAAGTTAAAACTATCGTTGCCAATCTAATAAGTCTATTGTTGATTCTAGTTTGCTGGAGAGATTAGCAGTAACTTACATGTCTCTGTTCTTTAATGTTCCCCTGCATAACTCTTGATTCACTCGCTTGGATTGAGTTATATCTGCGATCTTCATCTAAGTTCTTGCTTTCCTTATGAGGCCATCTACCGAACCGTTCCGGAGGCAAGTAAGTATGCGTCTCCGGACCTCTATAATCGATATCATACACTTCCGAGCTCTTTGTCACATACAATTCTGCGATCATTAAACAAATCAAACAAATGTATCAAACAAAGAGTTATTAACGTAACAAAACGATACAAGAAGGAAATGACTACATGTCCATCGAGACATACAAACCTCGAGAAAACGAAGGCGTAGCGAGTAAGATGATTAGAAGAAACGTCGTCGTAATAGAACGCTTCAGCTCCATATGCGAGTTATGGTGAATAGCTATGAGATATGATAGATGTCTTGATGATGAGATTCTTATATGGCAATGAAGGTGATGAGAAACGAGAATTTTGCAAGAAATGGAAGAAGAAGGTGTTGTTGAGATGAAGCTTGTGTTTCTTCTCGTTCAACTTCTTGCCCTTTTTGTTTGGTTCGATTTGAAACGGTTGTCATGATCATTGGCCAATGATGTAGATGTGAACGATGAGTTGGAGACATTCAATTCCTTTGTGTTGGTATGTATATATCATGTGATGGTAGGGAGAGTTTGTTCCAAAGCTGATCAAGTTATGTTTCTTTTTGTTGATACAATAAACGCATACAAATCGTCCAAACACTTTTAAATGTCTCCATATTCTGTTTAAACGGAATGAAAATTATGTTAGAACTCCTCGAAACATAACGAAAAAAAACCATGAATTGAATAGTCTAAACACATGTTTCAATTAGTAAACACATTCTCTTGACGATTTTCAATTATTCAATCTCTATATATTCATCTCCAATCTTTCATAAATATAACAATCATTTATTCACATAAATCTAAAAAAAAAAATCGAATTTCTTCACTACATCAAAGAAAAATCCAAAAAACTTGTTAAATTCATTTTTTTAGAGTTTGTCGAGACTTAGTCATATCCTGAAGAGACATTTGTTTATAACTCTAAGCGACATTGATTGGGGACAATTAATTCCTTAGAGAGAGCAATTTTTTACGATTTTAAGTCGATTAGGAGAAGACCAATGTTTCGTTTGTGTTTCGAGATTGAAGACCCTTTAAAGTATGTACATAGTTGTTGTATTAGTATTTTGTATGCATCCCAACGATATATTGCATTGACATGACATTCATTCTTGTTACAAACTATTCCTATTATAACCTTTTAACCCATTATTGCCTTCGCACACAACGAACACCTAACTGTTGTGAGATAAGATGATCTTTATTATCTGTAGCTCTCATGTGTCACTGTTATGTAGCTTGCCTAAGTAACACGCCAATGCATCCAATAGTTATTAGGACACATAATAATTGATTCTCTTGCACATAGCAACCATGCTGTAGAACAAATTTGTGCATAAGACCAACCTCCCATAAAATATGATCTTAAAACATGATCACGATCAAGTTCTAGATCTTATCGTAAAATAAAAGGGCATTAACTTATAAATGAGTGATGTTAGTATATTACAGTTTTACATAAAAAAACATTTGATCGTGTTCCGCTTTGTAAGCCAAACTTTAATTCGAAAAAACCGTCTTATTTAAACGTTATGTTTTGTATAGGATGATTGGACTAAACTTCAGACCGTGAGAAAGCAAGGCCATGCCCCAATCACAATCCTTTGTGATTAATGTACATTTAGCTACCAAGATTATTGATCTGATCAAACCTCAGCATTGAAATGAGACCATAACATTGAAGGAAGATGTCACCCTTGTTAGAGTAATTTGACTTCTTAAACTGAGAGCAATTCAAGGGACCCAATTGCTAAAAGGAAAATAAAAATGGAAATTAAATGAACATGGGAGTGGGCCAGCCCAATTCTCCAATTTTTTTAATGGGTGGGCCCAATAGTGATCTCTGAATAGTCATTCGTCGGTAACATTTGTCTTTCGGGCCTTCTTTTTGACAGGCTGCAGCAGCTGCACCATCCCATCAAATATATTCATCAAGTTTCTGTCCCTTGCAACTCATCAGTCATCATACATACTCATGAGATATCTTGTCTCCGTTTTAAAACTATTTTTCCTTGATTAGAATTATAACGTTCCCGATTTTTCGTTTCGAAAGACACGTAAGTGTTATGTCGTCACGGATTCGATCCGTGATAAGATTAAACAAATCGTATGGGTTTTAGGGGTATACAAGTCAAGAAAACTATAAACAGTAACCACAGTCATAACTTACAGTGTCGAATACCTATTTAGTTACAACATTTAAGCGGAATTTATGCAGATCGTTTATTACATTAAAACAATATAGTCATCTGATCTGCCGTAATATCCGAAATACATGGATTCGTCTATATGCATGCAACCTCACACTAAGAGCTTTCAGGTGCTGTTGAGGGCATACCTGTAATTGAAAAATATAACCGTGAGCTAATGAAGTTCAGCAATCTCTGGTGTATGAATATATATAGGAACTTCCGCTAACGGTTATGTCGACCGCCGAAAGTCCCTAAAACATTTTCATATATATATATATATATATATAGGAAAATATGGGCGACATATCAACCAACATCGTTTCTCATTGCTTTGTATCGCTTTTAAGAGTCATTCCTTTCTTTTGTAATTAATTAGGGTTCATGACTCGACTCAGAAACGACAACTCCAAGGATATGACCGACTTGAAGTACAGAGATAAGATAAAGTGTCAATCGTCAGCCAGACTACCTAATAGATTCCGTTTTTCGCACCTGCCTATTCTGTGCGTCGTCTTGCACCTCTTGTACGCATTCAATGAGGTATCGTTTGCCTGCATTGAGATAATTTGAGTCTTCCTGCAGAGAACAACCCGTGGCCCCATCACAACGGCATAGAAGCCGCTGCATACATGCAAAGAGGATGGGGGATTCGTACGTATATTTTTAATCCAATATATATTTTTAAATTTGATAAATTTTTGGGTTATTACAAGTATATTCATTATAAGGATATATTCTAGTTCGTTTCAACCCCAAATACCCCATCACATGTCAAGCGTGATCGTATATGCACGTTTGACGTTTTATTTCCATGCGTAAGTGTTATATATCTCAAATACATATTTAGGTTTAAGGTTCGGGGCAAGAAAATAAATTTTTCTTGGCCAGAAGGCCGTCGCGGACGCGATGTTACTGTGCAGTCAAATCCCAATTTTTCCCTCGTCGCGGCCGCGACGCAGGATGGTCGTGAACGCGACGGTTCTCTGCCGAGAACCTGCAGGAAAGCTCTCTGTCCGATACCGGATCCCTCGATTTACACCGTAACGCATCCAAACCATTATATACACATCAAACACAGCATAAACACGTCTTAAACATGCACGGACGTGTTTGAATCGTGTGAACGAATAAAAGAGGTATATCGGACGAGTGAGGTTATCTCGATTATCAATGATCCTTAATACACACGTTCACACGAATGAATCCGTTATTGCTCTCTGATCGGACTGCCGATGATGTCCTTCCCCAGCGGCTGTCGCTGTTGTTCCTGCTCTTGTGGCACCGCAATGATGATTAACACGATGTTGGTGAAGGTGTGGTGATGAAGTGATGCAAGTGATGATGATGATGAAGACGTTGGTTGCAGGAGAGATGGACGGAGATGATGGCAGCTGCGGCGGCTGACTGGTGGTAGGCAGGGGAGAATGATGATGGTTGAAGTGGGGTGAGTGATGAGAGAATGGAGTGGCAGTGGGTGCTGGACCGTGGGAGAAGTGGGTGAGTGAGTGGGTTTAATCCCACATTTCGTCCCACGGTACGTCTCGTTCAATCCATTATTCATCAAAATTTTATAATATTAATCCATCGATAATTTATTTACATCGACAGATTTACCCCATATACGAAAGTATGACCTTTCGAGTCACAATCCACTATTTATGGGATTAGAATCGCTAGTCTTTACGTGCAACGGTTATAACGTTATAACATTGTAAGGTTTTTCGTTCATAACGTTTATTGGCGCGTTCAACTAATTATCCCAAAATAATTCATCGTCATATTTGATTTAATTAATCATATATTTTCTTAGATTTAAATGTATAACTTTTAAGCACGATTTATTTTAAAATCGTAACGTTATATATTCATCTCAAAACTCCCAAAATTCTCGGGTATTACAAGAATAAACATGTTTGAGTTACTCTCCACCCAACAAAATTATTAACATTTATTCTTTTATTGAATTTTTTATCAGACATATATGATGATAAAAGTTTTGATCGATGCTACAGGATGATCAAATGTTATTTTTTGAGAAAATATCATAAAAATTAATGATAATAAGCGTCATATATTATAACCGTGTGTCATTACAAAATTTAAATCGTGTCGTTTAAATACATAACGAAACCCAAACGTTACAATAATTATGTGATGGAGGTAGTAGTAAATTGGATCGTCCCAATTAAACTACAATTACCTTATTTAAAAAAAAATTCTCTATAAAAATACTCCCTTCGTTTTATTTTAGATGAAACACAAGGATCCTACACACAGTTTTATGTGTGTGTTGATTTTATTATATTTTATTAATGTATATTGTGAAAAAATAGTGATAGTGTGATGTAAATGTGGTTTAAGAAAGAAAATGATTGAGGATTAAGAAAGGATGATGAGGTAGTTTGATTACATTAATATAAATTCATAACCAAATAGTGAAATAATAAAAATGTTAGTATTTATATTGAAATTAACCAAAAAGAAAAGTGTTGCATATATATTGAAACGGAAGGAGTAACAAGCACTCTTATAGTATTTATTTTATATCACATCAACCCTATCATCTTTTCTCATTGTTTTTTTTTTCTCATTCACAAAAATTAAAGAATAATTTAACTTTATACAAAAAATTAATACACACATAAATTATTATGTCAAGTCCAATAATTATGATTCTGTATTATATTAAGTTAAATAGTTATAGTTCTATTGGGACGAAGAAAGTAGAATAATAGCGTGTCACATGTAGACGGATCCTATGTTGTGAATTGACTACGGCATGTTGGATCGGATTGAAAAAATAAAAAATAAAAAAAATCCAAGACCAAACAATATTGGCGCGATATAAGTTCAAATACATAAACAACTCAGATATACATACAAAAGATAATGTCTTATGTACACAAAGTGTCGACTCATATTGTTATCATTAAGCCAACTTTCCGGACAACTTGAGTGACGAAATACAAATCCATCTCCGTATGACATGGAACCAATTCATACGTACATGTTTCTGTGGTAGTATAACGAGGAAGAAGACGAGGGATGGATAGAAAGGGAAATGGGCATTAAATGGAGCTGCCGAATATGGGAGTGGCAGAGGAAATGCATCTTGTTCATCGCATCCCACACACATATGATATGATACCAACAAATTGCTGTCATTTGCTTTGTTCACATTTTCCAGTCTGGTCTGGTCTGTCTTCTGTGTGGTAACATGATTTTCGCAATCTCACTTCATATCAGGATTCTGGTTGGTCGATTGTTTCCCCTTTTCACTATCCATGATCTCATGGATAGTCACATCATTGTACATTTTTACTTTTACTGTTACCCTACTACTCACCTTTGCCTTGAACTTAATTTTACCAATTCGATATGGTGAACTATAGCATTACGGTATGTGGAACATGATCTTGATGTGTTAGTTGGACTCTCTCATCGGCTCAAAATTGATCGGTGAAACACTTTAAGCGAAACGAAACGGCTTACTTCATGACTTGTAAAGTTTGATCATAGATCATGGACATTTTGAGGATGTCTGTAAGAAACACATCATAGAACAATCTTTCTCTGTATTAACCGTTAACAATATTTTGGTTTTGATGTATTAGCCTATTTGGTACAAAATTCTTAAGTCGACGTGTGATTAGTATACTCATGTTGTGAGCTCTTGGAAGAAAACACGACCATCAGAGCCGATAACATTACTACGAGGGGAAAAAAAATGATAGAAAAATGATAGTACAACCGAGTTAAATGTCATCTACTGTGTGCTGCATCAGGCTACTATACCATTGGTCCAGAATGAACCCATTTGCTGATTGTATTAGCATAAACTATACTAAGGGTAAAATAAACTATGGATCCAAGTTCATGTACAACTTGGGTCTTAGATCCCACTTCGTAATGAAAATTAATCAATCTAACACCACCAAATCCGAATCTAAGCATCTCATCTCCAATACAAAACTACATAATCCTTATAATCTGCGATTATTTTCCCTAATCACACCAGTTTAACCCCTAAACATCCCATTAACCATTCCAATCCATTTGAAATCACTATAACATGATTAACATCTAAATCATAGTTACAATTCCAAACTATCACACTAAAATCCCATCAAACCCACAGAAAAGAACTTAAAAAAAAAAAAAAATCAGATCAAGATTTGATCATGAATCAGTGGATTCCAACCTCCTCTGTATCCCAAAATCGATTCTATCAGGATCGAATGTTCCCGAACCTTTCGTCGGCTCCGAATTACATCTCTTCAACATCAAATTCCGATCTAAATCAACACTCACACTCTCTGTTCGCTTCACCAATTTCTCCTCAATCGAACCATCAACCCCCTTCAACTCTCCATCAATTTTACCCAATTCTCGACCAGTCTTCGATTTTGACACATGATCTCCCTCAATCGCCTCATTCCCCGAAATGGGTACTTTGTTTTCAATGCTTCCTCTGCTTTCTCCACCATCCCCTGATTCAGCCACCCAGATTCCGGCCAACAATGATGAATTCCGGTGAGGCGCCGATCTGCACCGCGTCAACAGCAATGCATTCTTCGGCGCCGCCGCCGACGAAGATGGAGACGGAGACATATTCTTCTCATCCAATGACACAAATTCGATTCCTCTCTGTTTTTCTGCTCTGCTCTGTTTTTCATCAATTAGATCACCAAATCGATTGGCCCGACCCGACCCAATTCTACCCAAATTGGTCTCATTTTCCTTACTATAACACCGAAAGAAAAACGCCCATTTCCTCCAACCGGGTTTCCCCTTCCTAAATCGGGCCCTCGCCGGGCCCGGTTTACAAAACAGAGCAGCCCGGCGAACACATTCACACTTCGTTTCCTTGCCCGAATCGCATCTGGGTATTTTGGATTTGGGTTTTGGTTTAGTGGGTTTGGGCTTTGATCGGCGGGCGCGGACCTGGCCGATGCAGGTGACCTTAGGAGACGAGGGTTCTTGGATAGCTGATTTTCGGCGCGAGAAGAGGGGTGTGGCGCGTGACCGGGAGCGTGATCGTGATCGTGATCGAGGTGTGGTGGTGATTCGGGTGGTGGATCGGAGAAAACGCATCAATGGTGGTGGGAATCTGTCGGGCCGCCCCGGGCTCGATATATTGGGCCTGGAGGATGAAGATAGTGATGATAGTCTTTTCATGGTGGTTTGATGAAAAAATGAGAAGGAAATTTGGGTAAAGTGTGTTTGGGAGTTGAGAGGGTTTGAGAAGAATAGTGAAGAGGTTGAGTTGATGGGTTTTGATAGAGTGAGAGTGGTGATCATTTCCCTGAGTTAGTTATGTTGATCTAATTTGTGGCATGTAAAATAACGGTAAAAATATCTAAATTGTTATCCTAATGTATATTTTCACGTCGATTAAATTAACAAGTTATTTTTGTTATGGATTCGATTCATCATAACTCAAAATTCAAAAGATTATTGGGTATGTTTTATAATCGGATAATGGGTGGTTTAGATTTTGATAGGTGGTTCAAAATATGATTAGATTAGATTTACAGTAACAATGGGATGGTTAAGGAATTTTTATTTGGTCATTGTACGGTTAGGTGACAGATACGCTAGTTTGTTTGGCTTTGGTGGACAGAAACAAATTTTCATTTCGAGGTTGTCTTCCTTGTGAAAGAGGACATGCAATGCAGTTGCATCATTTGTTTTTATGGATCTGAATGTACTTGCGCGCTTAGAAAAACTAAAATTTGGCAACATTGGATGCATAAGTTTATTAGGAAGATCCAACGGATTTATCAGATTCAACACAAATTTTACCTTACAATATCAATAATGTTACTACAAGCGATCAAGTTTAACATTTACAATCTCGACGTACTAAAACACTAATACGAACATTGTTATCAGATTCAACACAAATTTTACCTTACAATATCAATAATGTTACTACAAGCGATCAAGTTTAACATTTACAATC
>JAOVYX010015991.1:0-31224 GCA_035668315.1 Drosera spatulata | reverse complement strand
TCGACGTACTAAAACACTAATACGAACATTGTTATGTCGCACGGGTTAATACTCTAATAAACTACGGGAAATACCCATATATCGGCAAAGAAGTTCTTGTCAATATGGTGACCCACGGGAGCCAAATTATAGCTTGTGTGAAGGAGAAGATTGCCCAAATGCACACTCAATGAACTGCCCCGATTGTGACTACACTCTTGTAATGGTTTGATGAATTTGGCACTGATACATAGAAACAAACAGTAGATATCTCAACTCACACAAGCAAAATACCAGAACTTGCAAACGAATAAAATGGCCAAGTCTTGATTTGAAAGTTTCTGGTTCATACCCTGCACAATTCACATTCATCAAACCACGGAAAGTAACGATATAAAAACTTTATGTGCTAAAGAAGAAAGCGAGTAATATGGTTTCGTTATCCGTGGTTTCGATGATAACGAAACGACACAAAGTTATGTGTGGATATACGCTATTCGATCCGAACAAAGGGTTGTATTCGCTTTTGCGTCGACAAAGCCACGTCTTAGAACATGAGATCGAATGGTCTTGGTCACGGAGTCGAACTTTGCTTTGTTGACAATCTTATGTGCCAAAAAAGTAGATGAAAATGGTCCAAATGGTATGGAAAAAAAATGTATGTATGTGCCGACCTATGAGGACTCAAAAGAAATATTTCGTGAATGGTGACTTGAAAATATCATCATCATGAGACAAGAAAATGTAGCTTTACATCTTTCATTTATCAAGAAAAAGATGAAAAGGTTCCACAAGGGAAAGCTATATCAAAGAAGACACAAAGGACTAGAAACCTCCTTTATGGAGCCAAAAAATGAATAATTGTGAACAAAGAGGGTCAAGCTACCAAGTGCATCTAGCTAGATGGCCACTACTTGTACATTCTATCTAGTCACCGACCATGTTTGTGTTCTAGAGCTACGCCCGATCTCTTTGTGGACATCCTTAGATGGAAACCAAATGAATCGATAATGTAGACTATGTTGAATGTTGATGGAGGGATAACCCCGTGGTTATACCATCTTGTTGTCTAGTCGACTAGCGATGGCCAATGCAGTAGTAGGGGTTAAGAATAGGATCAACATCATGCATTGGCCATCGCTTGTCGACCAGACAACGAGATGGATTATAGGTACTCGAATAGAGCTAACACAAAAGAGCGATTTGTAGCATAATATCTTCATCCTCTTCTCCTTGCTCTTGCCTAATGGCTACTCTAGAATCTGCTAGATCTCATTCAAAGGGTTCAAGGCCATATGATATTGGTATCAATTGAGGGGCTTTCGAGTACAATAAATCCAGATCTTGACCATATTAAAATGAAGCTTGAATTATTGGTACTAATTGAAAGCTAAGTGTCTAAATTGGAATAAAAGGTATGTCACTTTCTATTGGTATGCATAAGCTTAGTGTCTCACAGACATATAGCGCTAGCATATCCTGGTTCATGCAATGTGATCTAGCATAAATTTCACCATTTCAAGTCGGCATGAAATTATCGGAATGCTAACCAAATATGCAACTCGAGATTGTGACTAATGTGAAAATCAACGAAATGCAAACTTCAATCTACAAAGTTTTCTGATAGGATAATACCTGTAGAAATCAATGCCGCTAGAGTGAATTGTCGAATGGTCCAAAGTTCATTGCTCTTTTCGTTCCAGCCAGTCCCTTGCTCTCTGCTTGATCCAGCTCCATTGTAGATCCTTGCTCTCTACATGATTCTTTTACTTCATCTGTTTCGAAAATCACAAGGTTACAGCTCTTTGTCAAAAGAAGTGGAAACGAATACTGCAACTTAACTAACTGTCAGTTAGATTTTCGCATTCCTACGATCATTTCATCTTCTTAAGGTAGCATGAGAAACAAAGTGCTGATATAAGAAAAGTACAGATAGTAAAACCAAACAAACTACTAGTATTAATATGTTTGTGAAGAGTAAAATAAGGTACTACTGAACTTAAAGAAAATTGGAAGCTTGCCTGAGGTTGAATTAAGAGACATCACAGTCAGACGTTGTACGCAGTCCTTTAATGCCAGGAGCTCCGCTTCTTTCTCCTGGAGTTTCGAATATGCCGAATTTAGTTCAGACTCCAACTCTGATATTTGGCTCTCCTGCTGCTCCATGAGAACACGAGAAAGCTTTTGACTAAGAACAAATGGCGACACTCCTCCGAATTGTGACATTGAGCTCTCTTGTTTTAGGTTATTATCTTGTTTAACCTGTGACATAACACCAATGACACATTTCAGAGGACCAAAAGAGAGTATCAGAACTGGAAGTTGTGAATTGAAAATGCAACCTCAGCAGATTTCGTTTTATTTGCACCATCGCAAGAAACTTCAGTAATGCCCCATGGAAGTTTCTCAAGTTCCGACTCGAGTTCAGCCTCTAAGAGATCCATTTCTGAACTATGTGGAGGTGGCTCTTCAGTGAGGACACTACTTGCATATTCACATTCATCAATGGGAGTGGCAATTTTCATGTTGAAAGGACTTCTGTTTACTTTACTGGAACCAGAATTCGGCTGCTCCGTTGTTTTCTCGTTTCTGGCCTCGTCTGAGTTAGGTCCATCATGAGGTAACAATGCTGATGGCTGCTGGTGAATAGAAGATTTTCGTTTGCAAAGCTCGCCTTTCATTTCCTCGACAACTTTTGTGGTCTCATCCAAGGCATTATTCAGCTTACTGATCTCGGCTTTGCCAGCTGATATCATGCACATAATACCAAGTCCAAGCCCCCAATTGAAAGAAGAACCCTCTGAAATGTGTCATAGGAAACAATGATACAGTATATTAGCAGATGCAAAAAACAAGGAAAATCATATAACATTCCAACTAAGATGAGAAACAAGAGCTTGCTCGCAAAGACAATCATATTAGGAGGAACAAGTAAAAACAGTTGTGATTACGGAAATCATCCATATATCTTCTTAGTTCCTACATCAGACAGTGACAAAAGTGTTCTTAAATCATCGATCAAGCAAGATGACAACATGCTACTATGACAGGATCCACCTCCGGCGAAACATGTGCACAAGAGAAAGCAATATAATTCAATACACCAAGAATACTATCCATAATGAATTGCACTCAACACAAACTCAGCAACAATGTCTATAAAACCATTAACCAGATTCTTCCGTCCCCATACACTTTCGACAGGATGTGTACACATGACTTGCTCAAATTCCTTTTTCATAATCCTTGACTTTTCCAATACAATTGCATCCCATCATTAGCTCAAAACAAGCATGAAACAAGCTTTAGGCAAAGATTCACCTTTGCAGCAACAAGAGCTCCTTTTCCCACAAGAAGCACCCTTACCAGTCCTCCTCTTCTTCAAGCAAACACAAACCCACTTCCCTCCATTCCCATCCTCCACTCCACCCAAACCCTTCTTCTTCACCTTAACACCCACATTCTTCCCTACCCAAACCCCTTCTTTCTTCGACCCGATTCGCGATCTGTGTCCCCCACCAGACCCAGAACTGGAAAACCTGAAAATCCCATCTGGGTCATCCGAACCCGAACCATTCACACCAATTGGATTACCCACAAGAGTTTCATAATGGGCGCTAGATTGAATCTGAGGAGAGTCAATGGAACTAGAATTAGACTTGTCTACATGTGGGTGGTCAGTGACTGGACATTGGGCTTCTGTGGAGGCCGAATTGGCGGTTGTGTCGCCTGCGAACAGGCGCTTGGCTAGGAGACCGGATCCGGCCACCGCAGCCACCACCGCGACTTGCCACATTGAGTAGTGGTGGAGAGGAAGGAGAGAGGTTTAATGACTGTAGGTGGCTGACTCCATTGTTGAAACTTGAGAGCTAGCAAGGTGGACTGTAGAGAAAATTGGAGAGCGGACAAGTGAGGGTTTTGGTGGATCTGTGAACTTTGAAAATGTGAATTCCCGCTTTGAGACAAGGTTTTGCCTTCTTCGGTTTTGTGTCTATGAATGAGTTGAAATGAAACCGAAATTATAAATAATTAATGCTCTTTCCATATGGGAGTAATTCAACTTATGAAGTGATCTGATCCAATTAAGCGCACCACGATTGGAATGAAACTGGGGCAAGGATGGACCTCCTTTGGAGGTTCAATAGATCCATACAAGATTAAGGATAATCTTTTAATGATAATCCAACTTATTCAAACATCCAGATATTAACATGTTGGTTGACACCACATAACGTATATAGTATTGTGTTTACAACACAGAAATAGAGTAACAAGAACAAACTGTGTCACGTCCCTTTGTCCAAAGGCGAGGATGTTAGACATCAGAAAGACAAAGGTTGGAAATTGTTACATCATGGAAAAACATAAGTATAAATATCCCACGTTCTTCAAATGTTCTACCACCATTTGGGGTATGATAAGTGTATAATTTCACGAAATAATAAGTGGCCATAAATACTTATATAAATGTTTGTCCTGGGTTTCGGTCAGGCAGCATACTCTATAAGAATGACGGCTTCGCTATCACCGTTATTCTGTAGAGTCAACTGAAGTTCAGGTATCACAGGAGCATCGATCGACATCAGGACTGAAGTAATCTGTCAGGAAACAAAAGGCATTAGCAGAGACCATACAGAAAATGACATTGGCAGCTTTGCATGCTGGTTGTTATCTTTAACAAAATCACAAATCAATAACGCAGAACGGTTTACAAGATAATCATACAGTGCGGACCAATATGGATTATGGAACACAGTTGAATCACAAGCATTCACATAGGAAGAATGTTCAAGATCACCGTGATTGCACCACACCATTGAAATACCAGAAAAACGGATGTGTAACACAGATGACATGATCATGACCATGAAGGGAAGAAATACTACTAATAATCCCATTAATCCGAAAGGAACCAATTAGGATACATTAATGTCACGGACGGACTAATTTAAGGAGTTATCCTTGAGAAATTGTCTAAAGTTCTCCACATTTCTATAGACAATTCCAAGAGTTTTCCGGAATTCTCTAGAATTTCCTAGAGTTATGAAGAGTTCTTTAGAAAATTCCTTGTAAATATCTTAGGGGAAGAGTCTAGAAGACTCTTGTTCATTCTTAGGAGAAGAAGAGTATGAAAGAGTCTACACCACAAAACCTAGACCCTTCCATGAAGATGTATATAAAGGGATGCAAGGCTCATTTGTCAAACCATCCCAAGGAATCCCAAAAGATCCCATTCTTATAAGCTCAAACCTTTGTAAACCCTCAAGCGTTCTTAATACAAGCTTGTTTTTAATTTCAAACTCTCTTGCGTTCTCAAACATCACCTTTGGGTGACGAGTTAGGCTGAGCTCGAGTGAAAGAGTGAATAACTTGAGTGCCGCACGGATAGCGAAATTCAAACCCCATGACATTAACCTATCCTATATAAGCACCAAGTCCCTATAACATAAAACAAGTATGAAACAGAGATTGCAACGTTAATTAACTCAAGACAGTACATAATCAAAAAGACAAACAGCTAAGTCAAGCAACTTTGCAACTGTAGCAAGGATAAAGAGAAGTCATGTGGTCTATGCACCAGCAATTTAAGATCCAGGATAATTCGTTCGATATCTTCTCCAACATATTTCGGGGAATAAGATTCTAAGCTTACATGACAAAATCACCGCACGGTCAAAATAGACTTTCAGGATCACCTTTCCACACATACCGAACAACCAAAAGGCTCACTACAGCTAAAACTTTAACATAGATCCTATATCTATAAAACTTTTTAACAAAATTTTCATGCATAGCAAACCACCAAAAGATTGACTAAAGCTAAAACTTTTACATAGATCCTATATGTTCAAACATTCTTCGAATTATGACATAGGAACAGTGCAACGATTAACAAGCGATCAATACACGTGTGATCAAACATAGCAACAAAATAGCTCAGAATCCATCAAGCAAATGCACACAATCAGATTCGCATGACGATCAACACCACAATCAACACAAACTCACCCAGCAACACCATTCGATTCCTCTCATATATCACTTCCTCTTATCATTCACAACCTTCCTCGCAGCCCTAGCGTTCTCATACTCGAACTTCATCACGTCCTCGATATGACTTGTATCCTTCACATACAACCACCTCCCGACCCTACTCTCCTCGATCACCTCAAACCACCCCCTCAAAACCCTATACACGACCCAAAACCACGCGCCTCCCAACCCGGCCCCCAGCACCGCCCCCGCGCACACCTGCCCTATCGTATGGTACCCTAAATAAACCCTCGAATACATCGTCATCACCGCACACCCCCAAACCCCCAAATCCAAAGCCCCAACCCTAACCACCCCACCATTCAATCCAAACTTCCTAACCCTAATCAAGGTCAAATACGCGGCGAAGAAGAACATGTACTGAGAATGACTGGAGGGCCATCCGTGGGAATCGCAGATCTCGAGGAGGGCGCAGGTGGATGGACGGGCCTGTTTGACGAGGGATTTGATGGAGTGGTTGACGAATTGAGAGAGGATGAGGCCGAGGGCGAAGAAGAGGCCTTGGAGCTCGCGGCGGAAGACGAAGTGGGAGAGGAATCCGGCGAAGGAGATGAAGATTGGGATGAGGGAAATCCAGGCGAGGAAGTGCCCGAGTGGGTCGCCCTTGGTGTAGCGGACGTGGGTTAGGGTTACTGCTTTCAATGGCGGTGAGGGATGAGACATTTGGGGATTAGGGTTAGGGTTTAGGGTTAGGGTTAGGTTTTTGGGGGAGAGGTGTGACAGGCGGAGGAAATGAGGGAGAAATGTTTGAGGGGAAGTGAAATAATGAAGAAACGAGTAGTTGGTTGAAGGATTGACTATGCAGGAAGGAGAATGGGGACGACAGTGTGTGTTTAGCTGTTGCCATCGAGAATTTAATGTGAGGAATAAAGCTTGTTACTCGCTTTTCAACCGAAGGAGGTGGATATTAATGAATATTGTTATACATTTGAACAAAATTGACGGGATTTACGCGTTACAATCATTGTCTCATAATCTTTTTTGATCGTAGGAGATATGAAATTTAATCTACTATAATGCTTATGCAGTTTCATTTTGGCCAAGGAAGTAATCTATTTGAGAAACTAATGTTAACTCGAATCTATTATTTTCTCTGTTTCAATACAATTATAATAGCATGTGTGTGTTGATTTTTGATGTAAAAAGTAAATTATCCTTTGACATTGTGAGTGAAAGAAATAAAAAAAAAAGAGAGAAAATAATAACATGGATTGATGTAATATGAAATACGTTATGATGTTTTGATATTTGTGTTGGGAAAAATTTCCCAAATAGAATAAAGTTACTCCCTCTGCCTCTTTCAAATTGCATCATTAGTGTATGTCGATAATAAAATTATTCATGTTATGAATCGTCCGTCGGGATGATCAAATATCGTTTTACATAAAATTATTATAAAACAATAATGATGGTTTAAGTTATATATTACAATCTGAGTTAATGACGTAATTTTCTCACGTTGTTAAGATGAATAATGAAACTCCTTAAAATACGTGTTGAATAATACGGTGATGATATAATGCTGCAATTTGAATGGGACGAAAGGAACACAAATTAGTTAAAGATAATCCAATTTGATAAGTCTTATGATTTTATTGGGACGAGGGGAATCCCAGAAACATATATGTTCTCAGATCCCATGTCAGAATGAGAATGACGCTGTTGATCTTTCCACCTACAAAGTGAAAATGACGGAGAGGGGAATGAAGTACCCTTTTGAGCTAAAGAGGCAATTCACAAGCACAACTACTTTCAGACTTTTAGTTAAGCATTACAGGAAAGGATATACAAACATGAAAGTAGTGCTTGATAACATACATTTGATCAAAACCAAGCTTTTGTGTATCTCCTAGTCCCTGCATTGGAGATATCTTACCAGAATATACTCGCAGTATTATCCCTCGACGGCCTTGCAAGTTGTTCAAAACAAGAACCATGAACATATTAGCCCAATGCATCCTTTGCACCAACACCGGCACCATGTTAACAGTCCTAGAAAGTAGAACTAAAGTTGACGGGAAGAAGGTTGCGAACACACTTTACAATACGGCTGAATCTTGTACCGCAAGATTGCGATACACTTTACAAGGTTGCGAACACACTCTTGTCTTGGCCACCAGTGACATCCAAACCCTTAAGCGCCGAAAGCTTTCTGGATTCTATCGCAAGCTTCTCGTCACATTTCCTCAATGCTAACACAGTTAACTTGGGAGACGCAGCTGGGTCCTGTTCTCTCTTAAGGCTCAACAATGCAACCGGATGAGAATGATTAGCAGACAGTTCAGGATGATTTTTCAGTTCAAGGGAACTCTTCGAGGAATTTCGTTTCCTTTTGAGTGTGTTTGTCTTTGGCACAGCACCATCAACTTTGCCAGTATAATCCCGGAGGCCACAAGTCTCATGAGGAGATAACTTCACAGCTCGAGAAACTTCTGGCGAAAATACCAGCTTTTTCTTCAAAGCCTTCGTGCGAGCTTTCTCACTTGATTCTCGACCTGCAAAGGGGGGCTAATCACATTGCAATATCCTGTAGAACTAAAGCAGGAAATAACTAAACAGCAAAACAGCCTCACAGGAGTGTTCTAAATACAAAATTTAATAGCAGCAATAAGAGTCAGAAACTAGATTTATGCAACATGAACAAATTCATACAGCAACAACCAAAAAACAAGTGATTTACCATGATCACCTGCGGATTTGTCTAACAAGCCTCCACTGCCGACATCAGGAGCTTCCAGCAGATGGACTTGCTTTTCCAATCTAGAAAACATCCCACTTAGCTGATCAAACATCAATGATTTTACTCCAGTCAGCTTCGCCGTCATTGCCTCCTTCTCACACTCTAAGCGCATATTCCTCTCACGAGCCTCCCTGAGCTCGTCCTCCATCTCCCTGGCCCTCCTCTCTCCTTTCTCTTCCCTCCTCCTCGCCTTCTGCGCCTCCCTAACTGCCTGTTTCTTCTCAGCCTCCAAGGATTTATTCCTCTGTAGAAGCTCCATGATCTTCCCTCTATGCTTCTCCTGTTTGTCCTCCAACATGCAACACCGCTTCTGCATTGTCAGCTCTTTCTTTACTATCCCCTTGTAGTTTTTCTGCAGGCATTCAACCTCCTTCTTCAATCCATCATTCTCTTTCCTCAACAACTGACACTTCTTCCGCTCCCTGATAAGAGCTTTTTCAACCGACGCCCGGCCTGTAAAGGCGGTTGCACGGATTTAAGATATCAAGAAAATGTAAACCTAAACCACATCAGAATTCATAATCTTGCACAAACCACAATACGAATATCAGAAATAATCGCCCTAAACTGTACGCAGGATACCAGTAGGATTACAGCTCTGCTTGAAACAATCCCGAGTCGTTCACCACATTACACTAACAATGGAAACAAACAGTAACAGATTCATTCACAATTCATATATACCAGCATCTCGAAGATATCTTCTCAGCAACCCTCCGCGACCATTCTCGAGAACAACGCCGTCTTCTCCAGCAACAAAGTCGACATTCAAAAACCTCCTCCAATCCTCCACCTTCACATCATTATCTTGATCATCACGATCATCGTTCAACCCGCAAACCTCGATCGCCAGCCTCGCGACCCTAAGTTCGCTCTCCGCCGCCTCCTTCGCCATCTCCAGACGTCGGATCTCGTCCTCCATGTCCCTCGTCGTCCTCCTCCACTCCTCCACCTCCTTCGCGGCCACCAGACGTCGGATCTCGTCCTCATACTCCCTCGTCCTCGTCCTCCACTCCTCCTCCGCCCTCCTCTTCTCCGCCTCCAACCGCTCGTTCCTCGCCATGAGATCGAATATCGCCTCCATCGGAGAGTGGTGAGGGAAGGGGAAGAGGCGGTGAATAACGGGGATTTGAATGAGGCGATGGGGATTGGGAATCCATGGAGTGATTGTTGGGAAGAGGAAAAGAGCTGCAGGGGTTTTCAAACGGTTTTTTGTGTCTTCGAGAGACGAAACATTGAATTGGAGTAATTGCTCTCATCTTAGATCAACGCATTTTTTCTTGGATCAAATGATGAGTTACACCGTGGACGACTCGGCCGGGGTATGCATGATGCGACTCGGTTCGGTATTTCTATCGATTTTTCATCCCGTATAGAAGTTACGGTATTTTGGTTTGAGAAATCCTATCTTGGTTTGATATGGTACAACTATGTCATGATTAAAGTTTGCAATACATATTTGGTCACCAAAAACATAGTGTATCATTTTAAGAATAGAAGTTATGAAGTCTATATTACATGACAGCGACGGCAACAACGAAATCAATTATAGCCATAGAAACTAAGAACAATAACATCATCATCAACAACAATGAAATATCGAGAAAATCTCCTAATCAATGTAAGGAGGAGGAAACAACTCAAGTGCGCATCACTGATGGAATTTCTACCTCGAGGAGAGGAAAGGGCAAGGCCGTTAAGAGGAATTGCAAAAGGGAAATGAATAATACATCAAAATATGCGTTTGAATAATACAATTAATGTGCATGGTTTGCAATTTGTATGCACCGAAGGTAGCAACAAACTCAAGATCAAATACACCAAATATCATATACTGCAAATACAACCACCAAAAAATACCTACAGAAACTGGAGAACCATACACAGCACCTGGACCAAGCCTCCTGGAGCAAGCCATTGTCCCTGCGCATCACTTGCCAATACTTGTATACATTTCAAGACCTGACACAGTAAACACAATATGAGTACTATTAACCCACGAATGACCGCGACATGGGCATCAATACATTTCATATTGATACCACTTCCTCGACAGGATATATAGGTAACAACTTTACCTCTACAACCAAATCCATTAACCAAGGAACTGATGGTACAGGCGCTTGTTGCCCAAGCTGCTTCACTAACAATTGACATTCCTACTCGCTCATCGGACTGAACATCTGCAACATGAAAGCAACAAAAGTGCTAACCGGTAGCAGTTAAAAAGAAAGACACACACATAACATTAGAGAAACCTATGAAAAAGCTGGAAAGTAGAGAACAGAAATTTCATGCATCATAGTTGGCCTGTGTCACGAAGACCTCTGTTCTTCAAATCTGAGATATGAACAAAGCTGAAACATCGGTTTTCTTTTCAACATCAGTAAATCAAAACAAAATCAGGTCAGTGCCTCAAAATCCAACTAGTACAACGGATCAATAGATGGAGACCAAGACCAACAATCCTTTCCATTGATGTGCAATTCAGAGATCAGAACTACTTCTGGTTTCAGTTAAGCTTCAGTAGTCATATATACAATCACCGTGAAGCTACTCGCATATACTAGATCAAGCACTAGCTTTTCCTACGAAACTACACTGGCATTTACAATATCTCACCTGAGAGCAAATTTCAAACTGATCCTAATAGATTCACAATATTATCAGGTAAACTCGTAAAGAGTTTTGCAATTGCAAGCGGATGCATCAGTAGTATACACTGCACTAACCCCCTTGTCAACCATCAGGAACCCAAAAGCACCACCATCATCACCACGGCCATCAAAGAGAAAGCAGAAGACGACACACCCCAATGAAACTCCAATATCGAGAGCCTACAAAGACAGGATGATGCGAGATATACTGACTGTCAATGGAAAAAGGGATCCTCTTTCCTTTGATAAATCCCAAACAACTGCTTCGAGTAAGCTTTGGCTATTCTTTGCACATCTTCACGTCCTTTTGGATCACACTGCTTCAGATCAGATGCTGACTTTTTCATCCTATCTACTAGAAATTTTGCCAAAGCAGTCACCCTGGAAAAACTGTGCAAGCAAAGCATAAGATTGGCCACCAAGAAAACACTTCAATGAGTATAAAAACCAGTGTCGAAAACAAAGCAGAGAATCCTACGCTTAAGAAGGAGAGAAGAAGAAGTGTAATGCTTTTCACACCTGAGAACATCAGACTCAGAGCTCCTGAATCCTCCACTTCCAATGATGGATAGCGAGCCAGTCCTAACCTTCAAGTTCTGCCTATAGAGCGCACAAACTGCTTTGGCGCAAAGTTCAGGATCCCTGTCAAATGCATAAAGCAGATCCACTTCATGCTCCCATCAAGGTTTGCAAACTCGGAACCGAAACCGGAATCTGATTGATCCCAAAACGAGTCGATCAGTGAACCAGTGGGTAAAAAAATCGACAACTCGACCGACTCAACATTTATATATATATTTTTTTGGGTTATCTAATGATAAAAGATGATGAACAAGACAAAAATGATAATAAATCTAACATTATAATAAAAAAGAGTGAAGAAATCATAAATAAAGAGACATATACCTGCAACGATGAAAAGTTTATAGACTCATACTGAAAAGAGCATCAAAAATATGAAGAGTGACGGTTGTGAAGGACAACCCTAAGAGGTTTAGAGATTGTCAAGAAATTACTTCATAGCCAAGTCTTCTTCCCTTATCCTCATTTGAATTTAGTTTCGAGAACGAAATTTTTAAAAGTTGAAGGTGATGTAATATCCCAAAAAAATTTCGTTATTTAAATATATGTAAAGTACGTATATTATGAACACGCGAATAAATATAACGAACGAATAACGTTAAAACACTAAAAACGTTGCGCGCTAAGGTTAACGATTTTAATCCTATAAATATTAGATTATTATATGGGATATAATATTATTATTTTTGAAATAATTAAATCAACACATATTAATTATCGAAAGATCAATATCACGAAAGTGGGATAAATAACAGTTTGATGAAAATTAAAAAAAAAAAAAAACTAGATTTTGGGGTGGATTTTGTGTGTAGGACTTACGTGTGCAGACCATTTCTTTCCGCTTATCTTCCCCACTTTTCCTTTTCATCAACTGCAGTCATCATAACCCCACTTGCTATTCCACTCTCATCCTTTACTCTCACCATCGTCTCTCTTCTTCTTCTCCCCTAACTCACAACAGCTTCCCTTTCACCTAACTTTTCCATTTCTCTCACTCTCACTCTCATCGAAGCAAAGCCAAAACTGAAAGCCAAACCCAAACACCATTCCATCTCCCACAAACCCACCTCACCACCATCATCATTTCTTCTCCTTCTTCCTCCTTGTACCAACAACATCACCAGACACCTTCGACCACCACCACCAAACCGCCACCAACACCATATCATTACCACGCCATCATCGTCAATACCATGAACACCACCATGGCTGTTATGGGATTTCTTCACTGTTTTACACGGTTCATCGCTTCAGGGACGATTCAGGCCTATTTTGGGCGGTTCGGGGTGTTTTGGACCCGGTTTTGGCCAGAAACGATCCGGTTACGATTTTGCTTACCATGGCTCCCATACATTGCTCATTCTGCTTTTTCTACAACTAGCAATGATCTGGCTCACAACTGGATTGTCAAGTGGTTCATCTTCGGAATCACTAGAAGTAATCTGGCCATCAGTGGCATCCAAACGCATGGGTGATGAGAGCTTTTTTGATTCGGTTGCAAACTTCTCATCGCATTTCCTCAAAGCTGATATCACCGTGAACCCAGGAGGTGCATCAACAAGTTTCTTCTCACTTTGAGGGCCGGAAGAAGCCGCTGAAGGAGGATTTGCAGGCTCTGATGATGTACGCTTCCTTTTCAGTGATTTCGCTATCAGCAGTTTATCATCCTCGTCATTAGTATCAGAGAGAATAATTGGTACACTAGGTGTTGGTTTCTCAGCAACTGAAGGGGAGTTTTCTTGGGAAACTTCTGGTGAAAACACCAGCTTCTTCCTCAATGACATGACACCCTTCCTGTCATCCACCTTTCCATCGTTCGTAATAGTTTTCTAAACTGGTGGACGACCTGTAAAAGAGGCTGCTAAGATTTTAGTTTCAAGCAGGTGAAGAGATATACAAAGAATAACCAAAGTCATTCCACGCAGACCCATATGAAAGAAAACACGACACATGCTCAGCATTACAATAAATAACAGCCTTGATTAGATTCAACATATTAAAGAGTAGAATGTGCTTAAGGAGTATACTCATCACTCATATTCCCTTCATTGTAGAAGACATTAGTCCTAAAACCCTACTAGGGAGGATCATAGACGTTCAACGTACATTCATCATAATCACTAATCAGTCCAACAAGCTATATTACATGCCTGCATACAGCAATGCATACAGAATCTGAAAAGTTCAGCACACCACAAATAAAACATTCCGCTTAATCTCTTGGTTCTCTCAAAAAAGGTCAAGAATAGCAAGTTCATGTTGGCAATGATGTTGCATTCCAAATCCTTGTGAAGAATTCATAGGACAAACTGGCATCGAGTTCACACCAAATGGCAAACCAAGTGCTTACAGTTCTAACTCCTAAGTGGCTAAGCTAGTTGGTCCGGGAGAGAACCTTTGTGCCTCTCTCAGAACCAACTATCATTGACAGAAATTTACAGCGACAGAGGGCCGATTTTCAGCACTATGGCAAAAAAGGGGCAAGAATCATTAATCAACAGACTAGTTGATCTGGAGCAGAAATCATCGATCCAAACGCTTCAAACACATGGAATTGCACACAGAACAACCACTTCACACAGAATCGAGTCATCCACATCGAACAATCACAATTCAAAACAAGCAATAAACTTGGTTCATCCCCTTACCCGCATCCTGCACCTTTTTCTCGCTGCCACCACTGTGACCATTCTCGCCAACCATCGTATAGGCCACCATCAACGCCTTCACTTCCTTCATCATCCTCGAAACCTTCTCATCCATCAACCCCCTCATTGCCTCCAACTCCGTCTCCACCTTCGCATTCTCCTCTGCCAATCCCTTACACCTCTCCTCAACCTCCCTAACGATCTCCTCCTTCCCAATCCTCGCCTTCTCAAATTCCATCTTCTCGGCCTCCAATCGCCGATTTCTCTCCACCAAAGCCCTAATCTCCTCCTCCTTCTCACCCCTCACTGTCTCAAACTCCCCCTTCTCGGCCTCCAATCGCCGATTCCTCTCCACCAAAGCCCTAACCTCCTCCTCCTTCTCACTCCGCACCTTCTCAAACTCCATCTTCTCGGCCTCCAATCGCCGATTCCTCTCCACCAAAACCCTAATCTCCTCCTCCTTCTCATTCCTCACCTTCTCAAACTCCCTCTTCTCCTTCTCCAATCTCCCATTCCTCTCCACCAAAACCTTAACCTTCTCAATCTCCCTCCTCTCCGCCTTTCAAAACCCTAATCTCCCCTTCCTTCGTCTTCACTTCCCCCTCCGCCATCCTTTTCTCGCCTCCAACTCCTTACACCTCCCAATCACCTCCACAATCCTCCTCCTCCTCTCCTCATCCCCTCTCTTCCTCTCTTCCTCCCCCTTCTTCCTCTCCTCCCTCGCCGCCTCGCATTCCCTCTTCCACCGCTTCCTCTCCCCTTCGCCTTCGCTCTCCTGATCACCGCCCTCTGCAACTCCTCCACCGCGCTCCTGTGTCTCAGCTCGAGATCCACGATCCGATTCGAGAGCTCCTTGTTCGATTGAGCGAGAGTGTCCTCGCGTGAGAGGAGGACTTGTTGGATGAGATCGAAATCGGAGTTGCGGTAACAGGATTTGAGGAACCAGATTAGGTCAGGGATGGATTGGGTCGGGGTGGGGGAGAGGACGGTGACGAATTGGGGATTGTCGGCGACGACGGAGAAGGGATCGGTGGTGCTCATTGGAGATCAGTGTGACGGAACCCTAGCGATGTGATAACGTGAGGATTGCCGGCGCCGGAGATCGGCGGTGATGGGGCGGCGACGGCGGCTGAGATTAGTGGTTTATTGGTGGTGGTGAGTGAGAAGTGGGAAGAGTATGTGCATGTGTTGTGTTGTTTGTGTTTGGTGTTTTGTTTTGGTTGAGATTTGACGGTAAACGAGTTCAGCAAAATAAAGATTAAAAAAAAAAAGTTAAAATTATAAATTAATATTTAATTATAATGATTATTTTATTATTTAATTTTAATTATTTATTTATTAATAGACACATTTACAATGTAATATATATTTTTTTAGTTTCATAAATTTGACAAAATGATTAATTTTATGTCATTATATTATGAGTGACAATTTGTAAGAGAATATTTCTTATACATTATGGACGTGACAAAAGATAAAAGGTTTTTTTTTGATTAAAAACTTTCACTGTGATTGATTGAGATTGTTTGACATGTTACATGATCTTAAATATATATATGATAAATTCTTGTTTACATATCTTTTTATGATTTGATAAAAAAAAATTTTTTTTAGGATGACAGTATATCTAATGTAGAAGCAATTAATAAGATAGATTACAATAGATGGAGAGTGATTGCATATGTCTAGTTAACATCACAAATTCTTCTCCTTATGTACTATACGTGTTGAATTTTCGTCTGATCCCCTAATAAATTTCTTTCAGTTAATGGAACTTTGTAACAGAACATATTTCCAAGTTCTAAGTTTAAAAATAGAAAAAAAGAAAAGAAAAAAAAGTCATCTAATACAAGTAGTTGAACGACCCCAATCCCATTTTCCCCTAATGGCATGCTCCTATCAATTAGTGGGGTTACACTAAACCAATCAAAAAACCACTAACACACACCAGCCTGTGACATTGCCGTCTCAAACTTCTCTCTATTATCTTCCCTCTTCATATACTACACATCCCTTTTTGAATGGTTCCTTTGTTAGTTTGTCAAACTTGCTTTCCTTTCTCTTCATACATTCTCCCATCATCTTTCTCAACAAAGAGGACTTTTCTATATAGAGCTTGATCAATGGATTGGTAAAACAAACAGAGCGGTCTTGGTTGATTTTCGCCGTTAAAGCAACGAGGAAGGAGGAGGACAAAGAGAGGAGAATTCAAGGCAAGTTATGATCATCGGTTTTTGTAACTTCGGTTGATATACTGCTTTTCGAGATACTGCTCGTGATTTTTACAAGATATTCTCGACGTGATTTGATCATTTTTCTTTTATTTGATGCTCCTGGGATGTTGTTTGATATGATCACGAGGGATCATCATTTTCGGTTATTGCATATTGGGTTTCTGGGTATTGGTTTTTGGATTTCGGTTGACTTGGACTTGGTCTTAGTGTGATCATGGGTATATTGCTCTGTTCTCTGAGGCAAAACAAGGAGAACTTTGATCTTCTTGCATTTGTTTGGCCACGGTGCTGGTTTCGATTTCACCTCAGGAGCAAAAAAGGCATTTACCTATCACAGTCGAAAAATTCGGAATTCCTTACTTTTCGTGGAGGATTAGATCCAGTAACCGGGGGTCTATGGCTGACTGATATTGCACACCATCATTTAGCTATTGGAATTCTTTTCCTGATAGCGGATCATATGTATTGAACCAACTGGGGCATTGGTCATGGTCTAAAAGAGATTTTAGAAGCTCACACTTGTAACTGGTGGAATTCGCTGAAGAGGTTGAATGATCAATCATCGAAATCGAATGCTGTGAATACTTTCATGGGCATGATGACTATAGTGATAAAGCGCTTCTCATGATTAATGATCAAATAGTATATGAGATTAATTGACACTGTGATCCAAACTGTTATGAACATATGAGTTGCTTGCTTGTTTAGTTAAGTACAATGTTCTGTTCGTTAAACAGAAGCTAGCTAAAATGGTCAATTCAGGATTCGCAGCTGTCATGAGTACCTTTCTCTTTTAATATGCAATCATACCTTAATCTATCATTCATATCTTGGTGAATTGGTGGTCCTCATCATCATCTAGGTGTATGCGAAACCAAACCAGGCTTTAATCTCTATCTTGTATTGTCAACAAGCCTCAGGTCCTGTCCATAACGAGAATACCTGGGTGGTTGATGTTGTTGCAATGTTACTCAGTGAACCACATGTTCATATCGTCTTTCACTATTTGACTCCACGCTTTGTTGGGTTTGTGGGCGTTTATGGTTCTGAGTGACTGTCTTCTCATTTGTGATAGCTCGAGGTTGGGGAATGAGATTGTGATGGGCAGAAGATCCAACTGGTTCAGTGCCGTGAAGAACGCTCTTGGACAAGGTTCAAAGGAAAAGAAAGGCCTGGTTTGTGAACCTAAAATATCAGTTCTCATCCAAAACAGTTTATAAGCTTCATATAACAATAGTTTTTCCTGTCACAGAAATTAGGCAAGTCGAAAAGGAAATGGTTCGGGAAGAAAAAGTCATCAGATCCAAGTTTGTCATACTTGGAAAGCATATTACCATCATCGCCGCCTGCTGTTCAATCGCATCAAGAGACAGCACTGCCTACATTTCCTATAGCTTCCTCTGAAGAGGTGAATCCAGCTGTGATAGAGAATGAGCAGGCACAGCTTGCAAACTCTGTCGCCATGGCCACTGCTAAGGCAGAAGAAGCTGCCGCCGCTGCAGCTGAGGCGGCTGCAGAGGACGCACCGCTCACAGCAGCAGCAGCAGCTCCTTCTTCTTCTACTCCTGCTGGAAAGTCCAAGGAGGAACTTGCGGCCCTCAAGATTCAAACAGCATTCCGAAAATATCTGGTATTTGGACTTTTGGTGCTTATTGTGCATTTATGATTTGTTAATTAGTTTATTCTAGTTGTCGATAAATTATGTTGAAAAAAACCCCCTGTGACTTCGATATGTTTTCAGGCTAGGAGGGCACTACTTGCTCTAAAAGGCCTTGCTAGGCTGAAGACACTGATGCAAGCACAAACTGTCAAACATCAAACCACGGCGACTATCAACGCTATGCAAACTTTAGTGCGCCTTCAATCTGAGATTCGTCTCAGGAGGTTGAAGATGGCTGAAGACAAGTTGGCTCGCCAAAGGCAACTACTCCTCAAACACACAAAAGAAACAGGAACCATGTCGCAGGTCACCAAAATTTTTCCCCTTGATTCTCACCTTTGGTTTACATCACATAAAGACACCACCTCCGTGTTGATGTTTCAGGAACACTAACTCTATAAATTTATCACAGATTACCGAGGACTGGGATGACAGCATGCAAACCAGGGACCAAATTGAAGCCCGCTTAAGTTATAGGCAGGAAGCCGCGGTTAGAAGAGAGAGGGCTATGGCCTATGCATTCAGTCATCAGCAAACATGGAGAAAACAAGGGAGTTCTTCGACCAACACGATGTTCCTGGACCAGAACAACCCCTACTGGGGCTGGAGCTGGTTGGAGAGATGGTTAGCAGCTAAACCATGGGAGACCGCAACAGTGCACGAGAAAGAACCTAACGACGATGCCAAAAGCACAAAACGAACCAGTATTGGCAAAACAAGCACCAAACCTCAAGCCAAGACCCAATACGATCACAAACCAACTCGTGCTGTTGCTCGCTCATCCATTTCATCCATTCCTTCGAAGACAGCGCCTCCCAAGTCGGTCACCAGAAAAATTAAGTCCCCGAAGAGTGGCAGCCCAAGGGCTAGCATTTGGGAAATGGACAACGACTCAAAGAGCATAACAAGTATAAAATCAGACCAAGGCAGGAGGCACAGCATTGCTGGATCACCTATTAGAGATGACGAGAGCCTCGCTAGCTCACCAGCAGGGCCGAGTTACATGACTCCTACTGCATCAACCAGGGCTAAGTCGCGACTAGGGAGCCCATCAAACATCATCAAGGACGAAACACGGACACCTGACCGTGCATCAGTGAGTTCAGCTAAGAAGAAGCTCTCTTGCACGAGTTCTCCAGCCATGTCAAGGCATTCGGCTTCATCAATCACCGAGGCCTTCTAAGACTATATACGGTTTGATCCCTTTGAAATGTGTGGTTTGATAGGTTTTGAGATGATTTCTTGTACATCTTTTCGCCGAATTTGTATTCGTTGATGATCTAAAAAGTGTGTATTCTTTGTTCATTTTTACACAGGGTTACGCTTACAGCGCCAGATTTGTTCATTGTAAAGTGTGATACGCGATTGTGAATAATGTAACTTGGGTGGTTGCTCGCTCTTCTGAACATAGTGTTGATATTGATTGGGTTCGACGTGCTAAATATGTCATCTAATTCCTAGAGGAAACCTCGACCTTGGTGTTAGCGGCTCGTCTTCTAAGTCACCCAGAGCTTGAAGAAGCGTTCCCCTATTGCGCAATCTAGCTACTGTTATATCTTACGAGGGCAAAGTCTTGTGATCCCTTTAAGCAATCTTTTGGTAACACCACGAGGATACTGTAGTCATGTTCTTAATTTCTTCATCAGTAAGACCGATCAAAGTATAAAATCACTTCTAGTCATTGGACTATAACATTATCCCAACGTTTACCAGTTTGAAATTATGTAATATAAGAAAACATAAAATTATAATACTAGTCAAGCAATTAGTAGAGGTGCACGTAACTTGATCCGGACACCCCATCATCAAAAAAAAAAAAATTTTAAAAAAAATTATCATATTAGAGTAAGAGTCTCTTGCATTGCCTTTTTAAATTTTCCCACATGACGAATTGGTTGTTGCGTTCATGCATTTTTAACAGTAAAAATGCTGAGGTCATGAAAATTAAGGAAGCACATAGAAGGGTTATGATCGCGAACCATCCAGACGCGGGAGGCAGCCATTATCTTGCTTCAAAAATAAACGAAGCGAAAGACAAGATGTTGGGAAAGATCCGGGATCACGGATCTCCCTTTTTTAGTTCTGGACCTCTGCTCCACCGTTTGTTGCTTACTGCTCTTGGGCATGCCCCAGTTTTTCGGCACAGGGCTAATGCTTAGGTTCATATCTGAAAATGGTGATTTTGTATAGGCTTCTCTGCTGTTGGTATTGCAGACGAGATCATGTATTTACATGAGAATTATGCCAATGGGAAAGAGGTGAATTAACATGATACGCATCTAATCAATGCCAATGAGCTTTAAGTTTACTGCATCGGGTCTGAAAAAAAACTGAAAAATGTAAGGATATCAACAAGTAACAAGATTGTTACACTTCTTGATGATTTGACAAATACGTAGCAAAACCAGGATAATTTTGATAGCAGAAGAATCATAAGCACTACCATAGTTGAAAGGTTTTCAATGTAAATCAACAACTCCACAAGGCAAACCAGCATCATTCTTCATCCTCCCGGTTAAAGTCCTGATGTATTTACATCAAATGTTGATGTATTTACATCAAACGTTGAAAGGGAAACAACACCAATGTATGTCATCTGTACCAGATGATGTACCGGTCGACCACAAAACACGTGCCGAACATCACAAACAAACGATAATTGTAGACTGCCATGACATTTGTAAACAATCTGTAAGATAACGGTGAAGCCTAAAGTGTTGTCCATTAAGTTGTGTCAGCAAAAGAACTGTATCATCTCAGTTGTTGTTGTAATAAACCATCCGGAATCTGTTAACTTGTGTCCGCTTAAGTTCTCTATCACCTTAGTTGTTGCTGTAACGGACCATCTGGGTCCCGAAGAGAGTCAGAAATATGAAAAGTGGTCGTCATTCGGGAGGTTGTGCAAGACAGCTTGTGGCAGTATCCGGCCAACATATTCAGCCATTGATGGCAGAACAACTTGATCGACCAAGTCCTGCTTGATCATGGCAACAAGAAACAAAGATAAATGACGAATTAGGCATTTTCAATTTGTTCATTCATCCCCAACTTGATGGACAAAATTAGATAAAATTTTTGAGAATCACTAGCTGCTATCCTTCGCATCTGTAAAGAATAAAAGGGCCCAAAAAAGACAATATGTCCGTCAAGATTTGAACCTTGGGACAACGGAACTAGTGAGATACCTGCCATATGCGTATGGGTCTACCAAATCCTGTTAATTTACACTCAGGATTGCTATAAATGGACTTCAGCCAAGAAAGGATCCCCTTTCCTTGGCACTGCTTCCTCTGCAATGCTAAAACCCCAATCTGAAACTAGAAGCCTCGCTTCCTCAGCAAAAGGTTCTGCACTTCCCTGTCGAACCGACTCTTCCACATTCCTGCGCTAGTGCTCTTGGAAGCTCTTTTCTTCAATCACAGCCTTATCCTGAAGGCATGAGAGAAACAGACTACCATTAAGTTTGGGTCATCAAGTCTGCCATTGATGAAATGGAAGTGACTACAGCTTCCCTTTCTTATATAAAGACAATATCAAAGGTCTACAACTGAAGTAGAACTAATCAAGATTCAGTGAAAATTTTTGTAGTACCTTTTCTCCTGGAGAAATGGACACAAGTTCTACGATTTTGCTATGGCTTCCCCAGAAGAAGCTTCTTCCATAAAAATACGAGAAAGCTCGAAAGCCTCTTAGCCAAAAAGAACATCAATTTCATTTTTCTCCCCCAATTGGCCCATGTCTTACTCATCTCTTCCTTGGTCATACTCGGGTCATATGGATTGATCATTGGAGCAAACATGGCAACACCTGTATATGAGTACAAAGCCGATATTACAACGAAATTCTCAAGAAAAACACAATGGTTGCCAGGAAGAGATTTCAAGAGCCCAAAATTTGGAAGGTGCGAGTACCTGCTACTCTATCGGGTATGTATCTTAGCGCGTCCAGCACATGCAACTTTGCACTTGAGAAACCCATTAACCAGAACTTGCCACTAACACACAGAGAATCCGCAAACAAAGTCATAGGCTGAGGAATTCAGGGTCCTGGCAGGATATGGATCACTCTTTCCAAAACCAGGTAGATCATATGTTAACAAGCGGATCTGGAACTCCTCCAGCAATAATTCCCTTACTCCTGGTATTCCTCCTGTATAATTATCGTCAAAGAATGTGTAACTGATTCGATAACTGTAATCTAGAACAGGAATAAGCAATTTCAGTCGCCTACCTGAGAGTCTGGATGGAAGAAAAGCTTGAGGGGATATCACTATGTGTCTGGCTTTGTTAGCGGGGATGCCTCGTTCATGATATGCAATGAGTCTGCCATCTGGAAGCAGTAAAAGGCTAGCACTAGGAGGATGAACTTGAATCTTCTGAATAACTGAGCTACTGTGTGAACTATCTACATTCAATGCTGCAAGAAATTGCATTTTGTTGAGGCAAAAATCATTGGAGCAGAGGTAAATGGAACATAATAATACAGCTCAAACAGCTATATAGATCTGAATAAGTTCCTAGTCATGTAGTTTGACCAACATGAGATATGTGCTTCCTCATCTGACAAAGCCGAGTCCGTCACCGAAATCAGATTAGCATGATTAATTATACTTGATCCAGAAAACAAACAAGACATTTCACCATTCAACCACCATGGATAACATGGAGAAGAACTCAAGCTCATTATTTAGTGTCATGTAATCAAATAACAAAAGCAATCAAATTTAATATTTTGAAGGCCGACCACAGTGTTTCAACTTTCAATGATATCAGTATGTAAAACCAATCATTACAACCAGCAGATCGGGACACAAGCAAATCATCAGCAGACCTAAAAATAACTCCAAAGAGAGTGTCTAAAACTAGATAACCGAAATCATCAAACAAAAGAGAAGAACACATAAGACAGATAACTGAAGTGCTAAACTAAGCCCAAGATGAGATTTAGCAACAAGTGCCATAAAGAACACGAAGAACACCACAGGCCACGCAATAACCGGATCACGATCCTCAGGCAAATACTCAATTAAAAACCCAAGTTTGCCCGAAACCTTAGCCACTGGTCGCCCAAACTTCCTCACAATGTAACAACCATCAGTCAGTAGGCTCTGCTGCACAATGTCTCTACAACCTCTATACAAATCAACGATCAACACGCCCCACGATTTCGCGAACCCTGTAACACGATCCTTCAAATTCTCAGATTCCACCTTCTGGGTCTCATACAAACCACCAAAACTGAACAGGGATCCATTCGAATCCATCGACGAGATCGAAACCGAGTTTGTTTAGAATTGAATCACACTTTCCTCTATAAACCCAGGAATCTCCTCACTCCATATCCTTGATTCCCAACTCTAGACATTCTCGTTGAGCCAAAAGAAAAAACTTAACATTTGAACCCTCAAAGTAACCTTGAGAATATGATCAAAGATGCGAATGGGTAGGGCTAATTTGCATCAGATTTCAAGATTCAATCGAAGGAACAAATAGCTATTCATGATTCAAAATGGAGTGTGTGTTCTACATTTGAACCCTCAAACCAAATTTGAGAATATGATCAAAGATGCAAATGGGTAGGTCTAATTTTTTATCAAAATTGAAGATTCAATCATAGGAGCAAATGGGTATACATGATTTAAGTGGGGAGTGAAGTGAGAGCAAAAGGGTTTCCTTTATCAAAACTCAAGGAAGCAGTTTTCAGATTGAGGCTGGTCGGCAGAGAGAATCAACATTGCTTTGAACCGAAAGATTCGTGGCTAATCACGTTCACCAAACCACAAAAAAGGCAAAGAGATCATATGGGTTGTGATGAAGAGACTAAAAATCATTTGACTCCATTGGAGCATTTGCAATGGCTTATTCATCTCCATCCTCATCCTGAGTTTAAAGATTTTGTCACAAATAATCTATTCAATAGTTTTCCTATCTTTACCTGCATCTTTATATATATTTTTTTTATTTTATGGGAATGAAATTATGCGGTTCCTATAACAAATGAAAATGCCACGTCATTAGAAAAATAGAATGATTGCTTGTTTCTTCTCCCCTATTTTTCTCTTTTCTTCTTGGGCACAAAAAAAATCTAATTTAGTTCCTTATGAGCGAGACTAGAAAAACTCTAGCGTCGTGAGGCCATGACATTTCAGGGTTTCTTCTACAAGAAATTCGCATCTAATAATTTTTAATTCTCTTCCTTTTCAATTTTCAAGACTTTGATAGTGGTTTTTCGAAATCGTTGAAACACTTTCAGAAATATAAAATGATTTTTAGGGTTTTAATCGAAAATTGATTTCGATTAGTTTCATTTTTTTTTTTTGGTTTTATGGTGTCTACCAAATTACAATTTGTTCTTCTCAGATTAGATATCCTCATGATGATTTCTAGACAATTGGTTGATGATTGTTGTTCTTACTTCGACATATCCTGTGTACCAATGCTTATCCAAATTTCATATTTTGATTAAGATTCTGTCAAAGATATCAAATATGATTACCTCTCTTTAAATGGAATTTGGTAATTTCTGTGGGTACAAAGAAGTTGACGTCAAATTAGGTATATAGTTTTCTGAACAAAATTCCTCTCGAATTTTTTTTCTGGGGTATTTCAGAGTTTTTTTGGACATTGAAATAATATATTTTTCAAGGATAAATGACAAAAACCATAATACAAGATAGTTTTTTTTAATAATAAAGGATATAATTAAATAATAAGTTTTGTTATTATTTGGACTGACATAATTTTTAATACAAATATTAATATTTTAAAAATAATTTCAACTAGATTTTATATACTTCTTTCGTTCCAATATAATTACAACATTCATTTATTTTATGTACATAAGTTTAGATTTATCTTCTGCTTTTTTCAACTCTAATTCTCAATTACATAATCTTTCTATCTTTAACTTCTTTAAATCCTAACCACACAATACTATCCAAATATAAAAACATCACAAACAATTTGGGACGGATCGTTTTGACAAAACGATAAAATAATTTTATGACGAAAATAATATATTTCATTTAAAAAATCATTTTATAAATAATTTAGAAAATTAATATAAAAATGTGTTGGGTTACTAAATTAAAAATAGATGCCTATTATGAAAAAATGACAATATAATATTATTTTTTAAAAATAAAAATAAAAAATTATTTCAAATGATCTTATAAAAAAAACATCATAATCAAAGCTACGACGTCAACGCGAGACAAAGCGATGACGTTAGATTTTACTCGCATGAGCACATGAGTTCCACGAAATCACGTACTTTTCAAGTTCTCATTACCACTTCATCGACCAACTCCAACTTCATTCACTCCCTTCCCATCACATCTCCTTCGATTCCGAATCGATCTCCATTGAAGCGATGTACAAGTCGAAATTGCAAGAGTACTGCCAATCCAAGTCCTGGCCACTGCCGGAATACACCACCTCGAGCGAAGGCCCACCTCATGGTCGGAGATTCAAGGCAGTGGTGGTGGTGAGCGGGGTTTCGTATGAGACGAAGGAGGACGCGAAGTCGAGCAAGTCGGCGCAAAACGAGGCGGCGAGGATCGCGTATGAAAGATTGAATGGTAAATGTGTAATGAATTGTGACAGTATGGTTGATTTCTAGGGTTTTGAGGTTGCTAGTGATAATGTGGTTAATTTTTAGGGTTTTGAAGCTGTTGATGTCTACATTGATGATGGTGATTTGTGATTTTTGGTTGTATTAGTGTGTGATTTTTTTTTTTTTGTGAGATTCGATTACTAATGAGTATGTAGCTTCTTCGTGGTTGGAAAAATTACTAAGTGTATGCTGTAAGTCGTCGACTGCAGGTATGGACACGTGGTAGAGGTTTAGAATCTCGGCATTGTGCCGACAGCTTCAGTCATGGGGGAAATTGGTGATGTGTTACTCTCTCCGTCCCATAAATTTTGCATCGTTTTGCCATTTCGGGATGTCTCAATTTTTTTGTGTGATTAGTAATTAAAGTAGTGGAAAGAGAAATTTTGTGTGGTTGAGAATTAGAGTTAGGAGAGAAAGTAGGAGGTAGATTTAAGTTTGCGTGCCAAAAATAAATGTTGTAAAATATGTGGGACGGAGGGAGTACGTGATAGTTGCTCGAGCACGGTTGATTTTGTTTCTCTTGGTATGTCATATGGTCAAATCCGTTGTTAATGTGGGTGACTGGGATAAGAGGCGGGGTTATGGGGTTGTCATGAGTCTCATGAGTTTTGAGAAACAGATTGAATGTTGAGGAATGAGGAGCAAAGAGATCCTTTGGAGAAAAGAGATCAGTACTTGGCTATTGCTTTTTTTTACTCTGCAATTACTTGTACTTTTGGGTGTCTTGCGTCTCAACTTCGTATTGATGAGCTTTGGTTGGTATCTTGGTCATTATGTTATAGTGGATGAGGTTTAAGCGACCATGGATCCCTCATAAGTAGGCAACTACAGTGAGAAAAGAAGAGAATGTGATAACCGAGAATGATGATTCTATTAGTTTTGTTACTTGTCATTGTTTTATGAGTTCTTCCACGCCTGATTTTGACTCAACATAATTCAGCAGGTCCAAGCTGTGAGGCTTTGTCTTCAAACGCTCAAGGAGCTAGTGATTCCATTGTCAGTGAGACTACTCCTACTGATGATGGTGCGACATTTGATGGTAAGCTTAGATTATTTTCATTATCGGTTCAAATAACCAACCTGAAGTTTAGGAAAACATGATCTGGATGTGTTAAATAGAAGCTTGATGTTTGTACGGTAGGACATTGTGTTTTTTTTTCCTCCTCTCTTGTGCTAAGTTACTCAAAGCAATTATATAGGTTCTTTGCGAAGTTTCACAGCTGTACCTTGTGTCTTCTCATATTTCTTTGTTTGATCAACAGATCAAGCACATTTGTGCAAGAATCAATTGCAAATATATGCCCAAAAGAGAAATATTGCCTTACCTACATATGTCACTGAGCGTGAGGGTCCTCCTCACCTGAGTCGGTTCAAATCCAAGGTTAGCATCAACGGAAGAACATATGAAGGTCCTAGTTTTAGTAAGACGGTTAAACAAGCAGAAAATGCTGCGGCAAAAGTTGCTTTGATGTCTTTGCCGCCTAACGACGTTGAAGAAGTTAGTATTCTGAATCTTCTTCGCTTGTACTTTTGCCAATATTTTATTTTCATATGTCCCAGTCCCATCTTCTGAACTTTGAGATTTGATTACTCTTTCGTAATTTCTACTTTTTCAGGTCGTTCCTATTTTCTGTAAGAATAGTCTACAAGAATTCGTTCAAAAGGAATACTCATGTTTGCCAAAATACAACACGAGTCAGTCTGGAGCCTATCATACACCTCTTTTTGTTTCTACCGTGGAAATAAAAGGAGAAATATTTCAAGGGCAGGAGGCTAAAACAAAGAAGCAATCTGAGACAAACGCTGCAATGGTTGCCTACACTGCTCTACGAAGTCGTATGCACTATTTCCTTCAATGTTTCGTCGTTGCACATGCAGTTCTTTGAGTTAGTTCTGAAATTTAGAGTTATCTGAAAATCTCTCCGTGTTTAAAGTTATGAATGCAATATCAACAGCCTTATCGGAGGCGAAACATGGTTTTGAATGATCATATAAAAAAGTTTATGGCAGAGTAATATAGTTTCGAATGATCATAGCACAGAGTTATTATTGATATTAACTGGCATTTCCTTTCTTCAAAGGTAGCAGTAAACCCATTGTAAAGGAAGCGATAACAAACTCCTTGGCAAGGGAGATTGTCACTGAGCCAAGTAATATAGCACTCCTATCAGGTACTTGTGCTGAGATTGTATTTGCAAGTTTATACCTCCTATATTGAATCCTGTACATTAGAGATTGAAACATGGTGAATTCAGCTTATTCCTCCATTCATGCCTTGTTAGTTCGCCCCATCTCTTACACTGGCAGGCAAGCTATTTTGTTCCTGTTCCTATGGGCTATTTTTGTTGCCTCTGACCTCATCCCCATGACAAAAATTAGGAGCAATTTTTCCCGTTTTTATAGAAAAAATAAGCGTTCAGTGTAGAGCAGAATAGATCGTTGCTTTGAGGCAAACTGCCTGTCACTCCCATTCTTTTACAGTATGAAACACGAGATGGATCCTGTTCCAAGTTCCAAAATTATACTCGTGTTTTCTGCAAATGCTTTCTTTCATTGATTGCAGCTGGAGATCTTCGATCATCAATTCCATCCTCATCCATCATGGAGAAAACCGAACCAAGTGCACCAAACGATCAATATTCTACTCCGACAACTAAAAGAATTCCACTCGTATACCAAGATCTCCAAACCGCTTCATCCGCGCAAAGCTTGGCTGCTTTTGGTCTGGGTGGAACGGGCACCTTCTCCTCGAATAAAGTCAGGAAAATTGTGATTGTACCTGAAGAAGCCGAGATGATCTTTCCTCCGGACGTGAGTGTGACCGTATTGCATTGTGATGACAAATGGACCGCCATGGTCCTTGATTCGAACCAACAAAGAGATGACAGTCTGACATTCGGATTCTGTATGACCAAGTGATGATTTCTTTGAGTTGTATTGCACCTTGTAGTAGGAGAACACATGTGTTAAGCCAACGGTAGTTCACTCCGTATGGGAAGTCAACAGAACGCATATTGATCGTTCTTGTGTGATGTTTTCTAACTTATAAGTGTCTAAGGCGAGTCCATTGATCCATTAGATTAATTTGCTAACAAGTGCCTTGGTGATCTGAACAAAATTTTTTAAATCCTATCAAATTTATGTCATCTCTCAATTTTTATTGTTTTAACAAATTGATAATGGCCAAATGTAATTATATTTGATAGTCATATGGATATACAAATTAATATTCTTTTCGTTTTATAATAAATTTTAAGTGTGTTGAATTTGAAGGAGAAAGAATATGTTTTATGGATAATGAGATTGTTGTGAGAGCAGATAATAAGTGTATTATAACTAAATATGACTGATATAAGAAACATATTATTTGTATTGTGAAACGGAAGGAATATTTCTCTATTTATCAAACAAAAAACTTTAAAAACATAATTTAGATTCATATATATATAAAGTAAAAATCACAGACCAGAACACCTACATACGCAAAGCATACACCTCTCTGCTCAATGTAAAATTAGGGTTCCGATCCCTATTGGTTTTAATCACAATCCTGCTTATTCACCGAACCCAAACCCTAACTAAAACCCCCAAATCACAATCGAAACCCGATCGGTTCAAATTGCTCACAATCGATTGAATCCGATTCGAACTAACTTTGATCAACAGATTTCCATGTTCGACTACGAATTCTGTTCAATCGATCACTGACTCTGTGATTGATCCACGAAGCAGAACAAGCAAACCGATAGAATCCCCTCATGGCGGCGGCCGATGCAGTCGCCGAAGAGCAAAGGAAGCGAGCGATGGAGGCGCTGGAGAGGAGGTACGCCGTGGCCGAGGCGGAAGCTCATCGGCGAAGCGGAAACTGGAAGAGACGGCGAGAGGAAGAGAGTGGGAAGAAGGATTCTTCTGGTGTGGCGGCGGCATCTGGGCGGAGTGGTGGTGGTGGATTGGCGAATCGATCGTCGAAGTCTAAGTTCACGAGAGGTATATCTGGTTGTTGTTTTGGTCGTTTTATGCTGTCGAAGAACGGATTATGAATCGTAGGCCTCCTCTAGATTGTGTGCATCATTGCTTGTTGAGTGTGATTTTTTACTGAAAAAATTAGGACTGGAGTAATAAGATACTGATAGTAATATAACTGTATTATGCTGCGATACTCGATTAATGGATCGGAGCATTCAAAGGAAAATATTGGAATCAGAGAGATGGTGGGGGTGTTCGGTGATAATCTATCGAAAGGCTCGTAGTTCTGTTTGGCTTTGATCTGGTTTCATGTTTTCTGTGTTTGTTTCTCATGGTAATGTTGCAATTGTTTTGTTTTTCAAACAATAAAATTGAAACAGAAACAAAGACATTACAATTTTTCTGTTTTTGGTTTTCCTCAGGATTGGAATTCGACACCCATTCTATGTCATTGATTCCCTTGTTGTTCCCATCTGTTTCTCGACATTCTGTAGGCTTGATTCAATTTGCTTGTTAAACTATGTTATTAAGTTACATGTTGGGAGTACAGTGGTTATAGCCTTATAGGCATGGATAACTTCAATTTTTATTTTAGTTGTAAAGACGGTTGGCGAGTAGACATGAGTGGTTTTACAGAATTTAATTTTGTTGTTGACTTTGTCCTGCATAGGTTCTGAACTGGATGATCCAATCTACCAACATATCAACCTGCCTTTGCATGAGAATCTAACGACCATCAAGGGGTTATGTCTGGTATTAGCATCGGATATCCTCAGTTGCTGACAATTGTATATTAACATGATGATCTTCTTTTTTTAAATCTTTGTTTTATGTTTCAAACCTACCTAGGTTGGGAGTTTTTTATTCCGTCCCTAGGCAGTCCCAAGTCCGGATAAAATGGTGAGGGTTGTGGATTAGATAGCCAACAGCCAACACGTAAAAAGTCCCGTTGGATCTTTCAATATGAATACGACTTGTGAAAATTTCCTTATGGCGTACCTCAGCAGCGACCCGTTGCACGGCCTGAGTGCTTTGAAAAATGAGCAAAGGTCGCTACATCGACGCCCGAATGTAGTGAAAAATGAGTAAG